>PKML01066836.1:17353-46131 GCA_002933935.1 Eutrema yunnanense | reverse complement strand
AATCCCTCAGCTTCAATCTCTTCTTCAGCTCCTTTTTGGTTCTCCTCGGCTAAGTGTCTTGTGAGTGAAGCAACTGATTGTTCTGCATCTCTAAGAGGGAAACTACGTGTCCTGTTAGTCCTAACAGATGTAATTGGACGAGAGAACTTACCTCCTTTAGTGCTGATTGGATAGTTTGGACTATCATGTAGAGTTGGATCCTTTCCCTCGGCTAAAGCTACCTTCGCATAAGGTCTCTCGGCTAGAACTGGTTCCGTGGTTCTGGGGCAAAAATCACTTGACCTGTTAGTCTTAAAATGGCCATTTTGACGAGGAAACTTACCTCCCTCAGTGATGATCGGATCGTTTGGATCATCGTTTGGAATTGGCTCTTTTGCTTCGGCTAAAGCTGCTTCGGCTAAAACTGTTGCGGGTTGGTTTTTATCGGCTAACTCTTCGTTGGGGAAAATCGTCTCGGCTAAAACTGATTTTCCCACAGCATGTGATCTCTCGGCTAAAACTGATCCGACACATGATCTCTCGGCTAAAACTGATCCGGCACATGATCTCTCGGTTAAGACTGATTTTGTCTCGGCTACTTCTTGAAATGGATCGTCTGGTCCTAATGAGTCGATGAAAGCTTGTATGGCTGTCCCAAACCTCCTTTTGAGTTGTTTGGCCTTGGAACGTGTCATGGGACCCTCTTGGACGATGGGCATCTCCTTTGGATCGGCTTTAGAGTCGATGTCCTCATCACTTCCTGAAATGATCAACTTGTGAATCCATGCAACCCAAAGCGAGCCAGTGGAAGCAAATAAAAGGGTTGGCGTTCTATTTCCCCTTGAGAACTTCCATATAATAACACATCCCCACGAAATTTAACCCTAGTTCTATTTCCCCACCATTTGAAAGTTCGAATCCTATTTCTTTACGAAATCAAAGTTAAAAATCTATTTCTCCACGAAATTAAAGTTAAAAACATATTTCCCCACGAACCACGATTTGACTCGGTTTACTGTATACAAATTAAATATAAATCGAAAGAAAACTAATTACAAACCAAATCAATGAACTAAACCCGATTACAACCCGGTTCCTAGTCTAATCCCCACTCGAAACCAACTAATCCGCACCCGAAACCAAACTCACCAGCAGATCCATCGTCTTCTGGAGATCCTTCGCTCGATCGAATTTGGCAATACAACCCTCTTATCAAATCACATACCAAAAATAAATCAATATAGTCATTAATTACAGAGCAAGAACAAAAAGTGAGAATATAAGACATTCAAACACACACTTGTGAATTCGAAATTGACAAACAGAGAAGAAGAAGAAGAGCAACAAAAAGATCCAACCTTTTGATTTTGTGTGTTTTGGTTTTAGTGAAAAATCAACAGAAGCTTCTTCATTTGGAACAATGGCCAATCCATGTCTCACCGTCAGTCATGGCAAGTCTCACCGTCAGTCATGGCGGCGCTAATGACCAATCCATGTCTCACCCCATTTCTTCAAGCCCATCGGAGCAAGTCTCACCATGGCGGCGCTAATCCACGTCTTGACATCCCCGACGATCTCCTTCGTCAACCAATCCCCTCCATTCTTCTTCCCCATCTCGATCTCCGATATCGACTAGTTCAGTTGACTCAGCTAATCGGTGTATAGCTTCACGCAGTCACCGACTGCCGCTTCCTCAGAACACGATAGCTTCTAGTTTGTTCTCGTAGAGCATAGAAGTGACTTTGGCGAAAGAGGAGGTCTCGATGTTCCATCTCTCGATTACGTCCGCCGCAGATTCAATGATTCCATAGATATCCGCCGATTCCACACTTTGGCGAGGCGTTAACTTCGAGAGACTTCAATTCGCGTCGTTGAGGAGGAGGACGATGGCTCAAGCCTTTGCTCCAAGGCGTCGGAGTCACGGCGGCAGAACCAAAATCGAGCGTGGATTTTCGCTGCACGCGCCGCCACCTACTCGCCGGAGAAACCAAACAACCCTCAATCATTTTCTTCGCTGTCGCAAGGAGCGAAGCTGGTTCCTCGCGATCTTCAATTGGAATTAATCACAACTTAACTTTATTTGAAGAGATCTTCAATTGCATTTATCACAACGAAGAAGAAGAGGAAGAAGATTGGGTCGGGTTAGACTCGGTTTTTTTTTTTTTTGGGTCGGGTCTGGGTTTGATTTGGTTTGGATTGTTTATTTGGTTAGATTAGGTTTAGGTCGGGTTTAGATCGTAAGCCGATAAAACCGATATCTATGGAGAAATAAGTTTTTAAGTTTGATTTCGTGGGGAAATAGGATTCAAACTTTCAAATGGTGGGGAAATAGAACTAGGGTTAAACTTCGTGGGGATGTGTTATTATATCGAAGTTCTCAGGGGGAAATAGAACGTCAACCCAAAATAAAATCCATATTAGTTTTAAACCAAAAACTTGGTTCAAATTTTCAAGCCTTCTAAACCCCAATCTACCTGACAACTTTGGAGAACACACATAATCCCAAGCTACTTTAGCTCCCCTAGCAGATGAGGATGCACCACTCCATAAGAAAGCGTTGCAAATCTTTTCTAGAGCTTCTAAACACCCTTTTGGAAGAGGGAAAATAGCTGCCCAAAAATTGATGATGTTGAATAGAACATACTGAATAAGTTGTAATCTCCCGGCAAATGAGAGATGTCTTACGGTCCAAGAAGAGATTTTGGCTTTAACTTTGTCAATAAGTGGCTGATAGTCTTGAGGCCTTAGCATGTGGGGCATTAAGGGGAGACCAATGTATTTAATCGGCAAAGACCCTTGAACTAACCCGAAGGTTTCTACCAAAGTCTTAGACAAAGCCAAATTGTTTCCATCCAAAAAGAGAAAAGACTTACTTAAGTTAAGAGCCATCCCTGAAACACATTGGAAGGTTCTTAAAACTCGGAGAATGCCTTCCATAGAAAAATCAGACCCATCAAAGAACACAAGTATATCATCTGCAAAACTCTGATGAAAGACTAAGGGATCAAAACATAATGGATGAGCCTTGAAAACTCCTTCTCTCACAGCAAGATCCAAATACTTAGAGAGGATATCCATTACCAAAAAAACAAGGATGACGATATGGGATCACCCTGACGCAAACCCTTATTGCCTGAAAAAACCCTACAATTTCTCTATTGAGAGCAACGGAGTAATGAGCAGTCGATATGCACTGTTGAATCCATGAAATAAAAATTGATGGAAGCTCAAATGCCTTCAAAATGTTCAGCAAAAAGGACCAATCAACATTATCATACGCTTTGGAGATATCCATTTGAAGACATCCTCTAGATGTGGATCCTTCTTTATGAAAGTCTGCTACTAACTGAGAAGCTAACAACACATTCTCACAAATTAATCTTCCTTTCACAAATCTAGACTGATTTCCTTGAACTGCTTCAGTAGTGAACAATTTTAATCTTGAGGCAAGAATCCTAGAAATCACTGTGTAGGTTGTGTTACAAAGAGAAATAGGCCAAAATTCATTGAGTTTGGAAGCTCCGGTTACCTTGGAAATCAAGTAGATGACATTGGAGTTAACCTGACGCATCATCGAAGATGAAATGAAAAATTTCTTAACTGCCATAATGAGATAATTCCCTGTGAGTTCCCAAGAGGTAGAGAAGAACTCCATTGTGAAGCCATCCGGGCCAGGAGCTTTGTTCCGAGGTAAGGAAAACAATATCGCCTTTATCTCTTCACTTGTAAAAATGCGAGATAACTGCACTAAGAGAGATGAATTACATCTAAAAGAGTGAATACCTTGAATGTGAGAAACTGAATAAGGCTGAACTGCATCATTAGCCGAACCCAAGAGAGCAGAGTAGAATTGAGTAACCATTCCCTTCATAAGCAACATATCTATGATTTTATTATCTGTCTCATCTCTAAGATAATGAATTATGTTTCTAGACAAATTTGCTTTCACAGGACGATGATAAAACCCTGTGTTTGCATCTCTTTTTGTCAACCAGCGAATTCTTGACTTTTAATGGAAAAATGTTTCTTCAGCTGAAGCCAGAAAAAGCCATTCATCCCTTGCCACTTTCTCTTACTCAAATAAAAGTTGTGTAGGAGATAACAAAACCTGCCTCTGAATAGACTCTAGCTTCTCAAATGATGACTTTGTGCGAGTCTGAATGTTATTGAAACTTCTTTGATTTAAAGCCTTGCAACATAATTTTGCAGACCTCAACCTTAGATACAAAGAGAACATCGGGCCATCAAGGATTAAAGGACTGTTCCAAGTAACTTGCTTCAGCTGAGAATACTCTGGGTGAAATGTGAAAAAATAAAGAAGTTAAAACGAAACTTTCTTCTTCCAAGAGAATTCAACAAAGAAACAAGGGACGAATAATGATCAGAGCTACCAAGCACATCAAAGAATGCATTGGACTCCATATACCTATCTTGCCAACTCTCATTGACAACTACTCTGTCTAGCTTCCGAGTATTAAGATTCACCGAGCACTTATTAGTCCAAGTAAAAAAAACTGCCTCTTGATGATAAATCAAACAATCCAGAGGTTGACAAACATTCCTGAAGGTCATCCATACCTTGTAAGCAAATTGTACTTGGAAATAGAGAATATGCTTCAGAAAGGGATAAAACCTGGTTAAAATCTCCCATCACCAGCCCTGGGGAGTTCTGCAAAAGAAAAGAGGCTGCCAAATCTTTCAAAAGGTTCCAAAGAGTGACTCGCTCCAGCCTTCTATTCTTGGCATAAATAAATGCAACTGTAAACGCTTGATTGGTTGTAGGAATTCAGACTCCACTTAACATCAGCTGAGGAGTTTTCAAGTAAACAACAACGGAAAAAATGATTCTCATACAACAACAATTCTTCCATTGGCAGCTTCCAACGAGTGATTTGTTTCATAACTCCAACTCGGAAAAGTCTTATTCATAGTGCTCGCTATATTTGGTTGCTTCACACGTGTTTCCAAAAGACCGCATGTAGAAGGTTGGTTGGCAGTAATCCACCTATAAATTGATAATTGTCTTGTATCGCCGTTAAGGCCCCTTACGTTCCAGAAAAAAACATTTCATAAAAAGTCAAAAGAGGAGAGTGCTACACACTTAAACCTTAAGAAAATGGACTATTTTATATAGTTTAGACTAAAACACTTCATAAGTGGATATGTAGAAAAGAAAAGGGACTCCGATTTTTCAGTCATCCGCTTTGGACATTTATTTTTTTATTGAAATCACATCCGATTTTGACATGTGGATATACTAAATTTCAGCGCTCATGACAACAACGATTCTATCGTATCCAAGATCCGATCATACCGACGAACGTCTTCGACGGAAAATCTACCAAAAAAATGGTCAAAAATACTTTGTCATAATCAAGTTCCAACAATGCAAACATGGGTTAGTGATTTAGCATCCACTGATCGAATAGTTGTACCGAAGCAAACCAAAACAGCATTGTTTTAAAATGTTTGTTTTGTTTTGTACATATTCTCTTGGATTCTCTTGAAACTTCTCCCTTCCAAAGTTTTTTTCCGATTCGATGGATAAAATTTTCAACTTTCCAATCTTTTCATTTCTCGCCTTTTTCACTACTTCTCATATATTTTACTTCAATTTCATCTATCAAATGAAATCCAAAGAGTTGTGGCTATTCACTATGATACATAAGATCATCTACTGACGATTATAGTTGATCATTCGCATCATACAAAATTTCGTACTTTCTTGGAATGAATTCCACTTATTTCTTAGGAGCACAAGGTCGAAGGCAATCGGACATTCCAATCTCAGCTTCTCTGGCATATTTATGGAAGAACAACAGATGGCACTTGCCATTAGCAAGATCGTCGGAGTTCGAGCATCAACTCATTCACCTCACAACTGTCACACTTTCTGAAGAAGAAGATTCACCAACTTGGATTATCAAATCCTCTACATTGCTAATCTATGATCAAATCAGAGACAAGAATCAGTTGGTAAGATGTCACATAATCGTCGGGTTCAATCAGGGAATTCCAAAGCACAAATCACTAACTTGGAGGTTCATCAACAACCGGTGCCTGACTACTCTCTTGGAGAATCAACACTAATGATTGTTAAAGATCGAAATCATCATTCATCGTTTCCACTTGTTAAACGATTGGTTTCCTTTGGGTATTCTCTTTTACTATTTGGTTTAAATTTGGTTCTATATTTTGTGGGTTGTGCAACTTACTAGAACGGGCTTGTAATCAATTGGTTTTTACTGCAAAAAAAAATCAAGTAAAACAACAAAAAGCTTTTTGACTTAAAGAATGAAAATAATGTACATTGGCTCGGATAGAAGCCGGAACATCTTCAAGAAGTCTATTGTGATTGTCGTAGTCATCATTATATTAGATCACCATGTGATCTATGATCTCTTTATCCAAATCATGACTGACATTGGTTTTTCTCAAGTACTTCTCCATATTTATCCAATTTCTCTCCAACTATCTGAGCCCTTAATTTTCTCAGAAATATTTTTTCATGTTGACACCCAAATAAGTCCACAAATTCAGACTGAAGATGATAACACCAGCCACAACTACCATCTCTTTTACATTAACTACGTGAATCTCCATAGCCTGTGAAAATAATAAAATTGCTCTTTTCATAATCGCACAACATTTTTTTTGATAGTGTAAAATTCGAAACACATCAGAGTTGAAGACTTACCAATGGTGGATAATGTAACAATAGCAAAGTAGATTGATGCTATGCATTTACGCACAATAATGAGTAGTGAGAGGTTTTGATCACCAATTTGAATAAGTGACATCCAAGTCTGATATACTTTGGGATGACCATTGGAGATGGTGGCGAGATGGTAAACCAAAAAACTAGTTATATGAGCGTTGTACAATTGGATGAACATCAGCTTAAGAAATTTGATGAAAGAGGAGTTTAACCCTTGGCATTTCTCAAGCTTCTCGAATAGCTCTTTACCCCTCAATGCTCGAAATTTTTTAATCTACACCAAGTACTTCAACTACATGCATAAATATGTCAACAAATTAGTAAACTAAAGTCACACAATATATTGTTCTAAAACGTATCAAAGATAATATAGTTTTACAAAATAGATGATGATATACTAAACTCTAATTTCATATTTGACTCTTGATGTTGTATATATAGGAGAATCCAAAAGTGAGTTTAATTTTCAAAATATACATGAAAGTAATAATCCATGGGATAAAAACTACGGTTTCCCACTTCCTAGGATTATGTTAAGGATCCTATAACACCATAACAGAAAACGGAGATATCCATTATTAAATCAAAATGTTAAAAGCAAAAAAAAAAATAGTCATGCACAAATTTTGAACATGCAATTTTTATCAATCGTCACAATTTACTAAACCATCTAAACTTCTCGTGCTCATCTTTTCTAATCTTTGCTGGTTTTTCAGCTTCACTCGATGAATTGGAAGCCTAAGTACATGCATCAAATATTCAAAGTTCGATAAAATGGAATAAGAGAATTGCAGAAAGAAGCGATGAGGTTAACGTTTTGGCTTATAATACGATCATGCCTATAATTTCCATTTTTGAATCATTTTTAAATGATTTTATCAATTAGCGTATAAACGCTTACAAAAACATTTGGGGGCGGGATTTTTTTTTGCTCTTAGGGATTTGAAGAAGGCGAACATGTGACTAAAAAGAAGAAGCATAGACAAAGAACAAAACGTAATGCATCTAGAATTGTGGCAAGAAGAAGTGAGAGAGGACTAGTACCTTAAATTCATACTTAGCCACCTTACAGAGAGACATGATACAATTATAAAACTCAAGTAAGTTTCAAAATATGATGCAGTGACAAAAACACATCTGCTATATGAAGCAAAATATTTATATTGATAAAACAATATGTTTTAATGTAGGTCTTACTTATTTTTGGCCTTACAATAGATGCAAGGTGGTTTACAAGTTTAGAGACGCCATGGAGGACAGTTTCAAGCATGGTAAAGGTTCTAAATTTTTTTTTGTGATTTAATTTATTTGTCTATATAAGGAACAAGTACTGGTTATTAATCGTCTTTTTGTTATAGCATATTGAAGCAGGTTTACAGTTAATGAGGATGCGTAAGGAACAAAATCCAGACCTCTTTCTTAACAATAGAGCTCTGATACTTGGAGAGTCTTTACTGAAAGCTTTAGACGAGCCCTACATCGAGTTTTTATCGGACAAGGATGGTTTTCATTTTGATAGTGAGGTTTGACTTTGTAGGGAAAAACATACAGTTCCTCTATGTACATTTTCATGTAAAGGAAAAATCGTGGGTTGCATTCATCATCAACATGGAGAAGAGGAAAATTCTAATATTGAACACCAAAACATCAAAGATTAACGAATAAGTGATTTTCTCACATGTGGTTGCGTTTCAAACGTAATGTCTTACATTCTTTGACACACCGTCAACGAAAACACCCATATTTCACTCCATTCAAAATTATTAGGGTGTGGAAAGATTTGCCACATGTAAAATTCTTGTTCCAAGTAGTTAATATTTAAACTTTAAGTTGAATGTGTGTAGTGACAAGATTTTCTTGAATCAGAATACTAAACTAGAAGATACGAGCATTTACATGTTGAAAGTCATCGAGTTTCATGCGATGCACATTCATGACCTAACCAATATGTCCTTTGAAACTATTAGAGATATCAAGAAGAATCTAGCTTATGATATATTTGCAGAGTTATCAGATGAATAATTCAGAATGTCAATGAGTCTATGATCTGAACTGTATATCTCTTCTATAAAGGTTTGTATATTGATTCATTTTATAAACCCTCATAACTTCAGAATGTCAATGCAACCAAATCAAAACTTTTTACTTGTTCAGTTATTCTCTCCCCTGGTGTTTCTAGGGTAGTAAACCACTATGCAATTAACTCATGGCCACAATCATCTTTAAGCACCCTATATCAAAACACATAGATATAAAATTTTCAACACTTACTATCTTATTTTCTGTTTGTGAAGTATACTAGATTGGCATATCAATATTGTTGCTTTGGCCGAGTGGTTAAATGCAAGGAGTTTTCCAGCGAGAGTTCGAATCTCTGTAGCAGAGAAGATTTTTTTTTTTTTTAATCATATAAAATGATATAAATCCGATTAAAACCCAATTTCCAATAATCAAACTAACAATTCATTACCAAGGATCGATCAATTAGAGTATAATAAATTACCAAATCAACAATTGACCAAACTAAACAGTAAACGTTAAAGTAAGAGTCGAATTATAATTAAGCATGACAGATACGCAAAAATAATTGTTTGGCATCACATGTAAACTTGATCTATTATATGCTTTGATCTATTAATAAGTGTGTATTTTGCATGTTTTAAAGGGTTATTTTCATAGGTTTTTAGTTCCACTTTGTATTGCTTTTGGGATATTTCTATGCATTTGAGTTTTTTTTTCTCCTTGTCATGCATTTTAGACTCATATGTGTGTTTCTTTGCATTTTCATTGCATTTTGAGTCATTTTTAGATGTTTGGAGCATGGAGATGTATGGAGACTTGGCATGGAGGAGAAATAAGACCAGGGGAGCAAGAAAAGATGAAGAACAAGCCTAAGGAGACCTATATCGGTTACTTGACTGATATAGGAGGCCGATATGATGAATCTCGTGATGAAAGGAGAAGCCAACTCTCTGGAAACCCTCCCCATCGGTCTGTAGACCGATACAGCCAACCGATGTGCATAGCCAAGATGATGTGTCTGAAAGATCATCTCCAATGAAGGCCTTACCGATGTCCAATGGAGCTCAAATTTTGACCTAATACAGAAAATTGAGTTAGCTTTCTAATGAAGGTGGTTTCATATCACTTCATGAGTTATATCCGATTTAGTGGACACATATCCACTTTGTCGCGAAGGAGGAAGCATCCGAGCATGAAAACTCAATGGTGTTGATGACATCGGTCCATAGGTCGACGTGGGTGACCGCCAAATGCTTCCTATGTGTCAAAATCAGAGTTGACTTTTATGTTTAGGGTTGACTCGACTATTTTCAGTTCCCTCCTATAAGTACTTGTCTAAACACATGTAAACCCTAAGTACTTGACAAACAAAATCATCCATCATCTATACGATAACTTTATCATGAATATATTGATCAGATCTCTTCATATGACGGGTAAGAGTACTTATCTCGATGACTAATTTTAGAGAGTTGTAATTAAGCCATAGATATATGAGTCGATCAGATTTAATTAATACGTGAAGTAAATAGAACTTATATTTACAGTGATTTTGGAGACGGCGTCCAACAAAACGTAGATATGGCTAGAGATTTTTGCGTATATGCGGGTCGTAATCTAATTGTTAATAAAAGACATGTGTAGTTAGAAACATATATGGTAGCTCAACCTATTTGCTAAGAATAACTCACTGGTTTGGACTCTTCTTGGTGTTAGAGATCCTATTTCTGCATATGTTATTGAACCAATCTTCAACATGTTTTTGGCTCAGGAATTATGAATCCTGAAGATACAAGTTCTGCTTTAACATTTATTAACAAATTCTGTTCGCGGAATTATCAAGACACTTTCAATGCTTCATTGCTATTTCCAATTGAAGCACGATTAGATGTTGGCATTCCTGCAACATCTAACCCTCTTTTCTTCCCTACATCTCATTTTGAGCTTCTCGGTAAACTTGTATCTCTGTCTTTTGCCATTCACGTTATCTAACTCTATTTATGACTTATATTTTTGTGTTTTTGGTAGTTTTCTTTCCTCATGATTATCTTGCTGGTGAGAACTACCATTCCTGTGTTCTAGCATAATAATGCTCCGGCAGTATTCGCGAGGATGACTGTTGATTCTGAAAATCACACAAGTGGTAAAACGATAAACTCATGTCGGAATCTCGTTTATTGATATGGAACTCGGCGATTACAAGTTTTGCTCTTTAAGATCGGTAAAAAGACTTAGGAAACCAGAGAAACAAAGGTTGGCAATGGCGAGCTCTCTATTTCTCGGGTCTCACCAGTGAATGTGAATCAATGATAATGAGGTGAAAATCCCCTTTATTCATAAGGTTCTAAGTCGGTCGAAACGGATGATTTTCTTTTTCTAGTTCCATCAAGGAAAGGAAATATTTTCGAAATCCCTCTGAGATAAGAAAACATTCTATAAAATTCGGAGGTCGGTTTCACCGCGATTATGGGCTTTACCGAATCGAACCGTCGTAAACCGGGATTAATTAGGCCGGTCTCGGTTCAAACCGGGTTAAACAGGGAAGTGCTAAACTCACCACTAACAATTAGTCCCCCCCTCAGTTCAACGAAGGAATGTCTTGAGTTCCGCGAAGGAATGTCTTGAGTTCGGCGAAGTTCATGAAGGATTATTTAACTCTGTTGGAATTGAGATCGGCATTTTCCCTTGGCTGCTTAAACTCGTCGTTCCATAAGATTCTTTCAGCTCGGCAAATCTTCTTGTGACACGTGTCATTTCGATATCTTTAAACGCTATGGAAATCGAGCAGTCGTCATAATTGCATCTCTCTCTATATAATCTCTTCAACCCTTCTGATTCTTCACTTCATTTCCGCTATAAAAAGGTATTGCTTCTCTTTCTCTCTCTAGCGCTCTCCCTTCTCTCTAAATTACTTTTTCTTTTTATTATTTTCTTCGAGTTTTCCGGTCGATCTCTGAAGCGATTCCTCCGACTGTCTTGAAGATCTTCGAGTTTTTCCGATCCACCTTCAACGTCGTTCTTCGTTTTATATTTTCAATTCGTTCTTCGATCGAGATGAGTTAAAATTCTTCCCCATATTCTGTTAATGACCGAACTCCCATTCGAGTTGCGCCTCTGGAGATGTACGCGAGCTCGTCAGATCCCAAGACTTCGTCCGATGATGGTCTTGACGGGGTGAGGCATAAATTGATTAGGCGCAACTCGCATTTTTGCCGAGCTGGCCCCAGTAATCCCCGACCTTCGATTGAAGTCCATGAGCTGGTGGATAGGGATAGTTGCGAAACGGATGCGCAAGTTCAATTTGATAGGGAAATGGCTACTCGACTCGAGGATGAGCAGGTCGCCGAAGAGAACGAGCGAGTTTGTCTTGATCAGGAATTGGCTATTAGGATTGAGAATGAACAAATCACCAAAAAGAACGAGCAGGTTCGTCTCGATCAGGAATTGGCTAGTCGGATAGCCAGTGAGCAGGTTGTTGAAGGGGAAGTTCTTTCGAGAAAACAAACTGTTCCATTAAGGGCTCGGAGAGTGATGACAGCAGCCCGTGTCTGATCGACTCGTTCTGTCAAGAGAGATGTGCCAGTAGTTCGGAGAGCAGTGACACCGGCTGGTATCGGTCCGACTCGTTCCACGAGGAGGTCGATATTAAAAACCTTTGAATGATGTGGCGATCTGGACGAGGTCGTTTTTATCTTTCTTCATCAGGATCAAAGGCCGTGGGACGCCCCTGATGGTTATGTTTGTGTGTACGCTGATTTCTTTCGGAGCTGTGGCCTCCGATTCCCAACTTAAGCATGCGACGATTATCAACATCGTTGGGCTTTTTATCCTTGGAGAGGATTGTGACATTCCGATCTGCTCCTCGGTTTTCAAAATATTATTTTGGGTGAATATCACAGCTCAAAAGCCTTGGTTCCTATCGGCTAATGCGAAGCCATAATACGACCTTGTGACGGAAAATAAGCCGAGCAAGGTCAACGGTTGGGATACTCGATATTTCTTTCTTCAGATCGATGAAACGTATGTATCGGTTTATGGCGGATACTACTGAGCTAAATGGAAGATCCCAATCGGTAGATATTGGTTTTGTTTTTGTTGAATTCTAACTTTTCTCGTTTAACCGTCCTCCTATCTTTCGTTTTCAGTTGGGCATCCTTCAAGTATTCTTACAACGGTTATGAACTTTACTTCGATCCACGCCCAACGGTTAAGCGAAACGGGAAAGATTCGTTGGCTGGAGGTGAACCAGGAAAAACTTGACAGGAAGGCAAACCGAGCTCTCAAAGGTACTATTTATCAGTAAACTCTTGAGGTCGTCTAACTCTTGAGGTCGTTTAACTCTTGATGCTTGTTTATCTATCAGCTAACCCATCCGCTCGAAGACGGAGAATGAAGATCGACGACATCCCTGATTTTGCTTCCGAGCTCGAGCAATAACTAAAACTTTCCGAGGTCAACTCTCCTCATCAAGAGGAAGACCAAATTGTTGATGGGTATCAGGCTCAGGCTGAAGATGCGGTGGCTCGCGAAGCTGGCCTCGACGTCGAGAGGCCAATGAAAAGAAGAAAGAAGAGTTCGTCTCGACGACCAAGAGGCGGAGGCGAGAAGGCGACTGATGCCACGACTGGGGGGGGGGAATAAGCTGCTGAGAATCCTGCCGAGCTTCCCTAAAAATCTGCTCAAACGGGAGATAATGTTTTAACGACCTGTACTGAGGTTGTCAATGCCGAGGCTGTCCAGGTCGAGATCAGGGAAGATAACCGATCTGGTCGTTCTTCGGCTTCTATGAGGCGGATAGCTCGTGGTTCTTCTACTCATTCTGTCAGGTTCGATTATGACAAGGATGAGCCGATCATTAATGACGAAGGGGCGTGTGCTGACCTCTATCGTCAGCTTTCCTTCGGGAAATAAACTTTACCTCCGACCGGGGAACTCTTCCTCTCGGAGGCTTACAAGAATCTAGCTCGGACTACCGCTGATATAAGTAAATTTTTTTTTGTCTTTGTGGTATGCGTTCTCCGACCTCGGCCGATAACATATTTCTATTTTCAGATGGTGGCCCAAACAAACGAGCTTGTTGGATTATATGATCGTGAGCTCAATTCAGCATGCCGTGATGCTCTCAATGCTGACATTGCTACTAAGGACCTCCAGACGGCGTTGCTCGCGGAGCAGGAGATGGCGGCAGCTGGAGATGCTGCCGTGGCTGAGCACAACAAAGAGATTGCTGCTTTAAAAGCAGCCAATACCGAGCTCGTTGGGGAGAGAGATGTGGTCGTCTGAACTCTTAAGAGAGAGACAAATCGATTGACGGGCACACACACCAAAGAGATGATGGCTCAGAAGATGGTGATTGATAAATGCCAAGTTCGCTTTGAGAAGGTGAAGGGATACCTTGCCGCTATTGATAACACCGGTTTTTGACCATTTTTATGGATCACTTTTATATTCTTTTGCAGGTGTTTTAACTCCGTTTTCAAAGGTTTTCAAGTGATTTTCATATTTTATAGATTTGGAAGACGTTTCAGGTAACTCGGAATAAAAAAGTGCATTTCGGAGCAAAAGTACGTTTTTGGATAAACTTGGACCGTCAAGAAGTCTTGCAGCTAATGGAGACCTTTTCACTGTCTGATCATCCCCAAATTTGGACACAGCAAAGTAGATACAACCAGCTTTCAAATACAATTAGATTGGAGGCAATCCAAAGGTTGGATCCTTAAATACACCTGAAGCATTGAAGGCAGATGAAGCTGCCGCGAAAACGAAGCCACCGCGCCTAGAGGAGCTGGACCCGCGGCCAGGAGGCATTGCGCCACTCCTGGAGAGCCTCCACCCACGGCCAAGTGGCATTTCGATACTCCCAGAGAGGACGGACCCGTGGCCAGCAACATGCGCGACCAAACTGACTCGTGTCTTCACTGAGGCCAAAACCGTCATTTCTCATCAAACCCTAAACGAGATTAGCTTTATAAATACTTATTTTATGCCTCTTAGACAGATATGTTACATTATTTTCACGCTTGAAGGCAGAAGCGAAGCTCTTGTGACTTGTGCATTTGTTTTCTTTGGTTTGGAGCAAAGGATTCTCAATTCGTGTACTTCGATAGAGAAGCTTTCTTCATCCCTTTTTACTTACTGTTTTTATATTATTTATTGAATATGATTACCTCAGTTATGGCTGAGTAATCTCCTTGTTGGGTATAGGGATTTGAAGGGGAGCTTATGGTTCGATTATTATTAGGTTTTTAGTCTAGGATACCGATTATTAGGGTTCTTCGTTCAATCCTTGTTGTTAATGCGTTGCTTGACTAACCGTCTTAGCAATCTATATTAGGTGTTTAGAGCCACAAAATATCTGTATCTAATCGCTTGACCTAGGGTAGACGAGCAAATCCGTCGTAAGATTTCGGAAGTATATTTACGGAGGAATTGTGGGCGTAAACGACCTTTGAGAGTATCATTCACTACTTGCGCGGGCGGAGTTGGAAGCTACCGTCCGAGTACTGAAGTGAGTAGGTGTGTAGGATTATGGAAGTAGACTACACACAACGTACGTGTTCCAAATTCAAGAACCCAAAGACGACAAAAAGTCGCTTTAGAAATCCTAGAAATTTCCTCGGTAAAAATTGGCCATAAACCCTAGAAAATTCCCGATTGCCCAACGCTTCGTTTAATTGATTCACAACCTCGATAAAATAGTTAGTTAGCTACTGTCCTTCTTAGTTTAGTTTAGTTTAGATTCCATAGATACAACCGTGACAAAACCAAAAAACTATTTTACGTCTAGACATAAGTTAGAACTCGTTAGAAATTAGACAACGTGATTCGATCCCTAAATACTAATTCGTGTGCTGTGAACTTGAGGCTTATATATAAAGGGTAAAACCCCACGCCGGGGTTAATTCCCGGTGTGTCAGCTGTTGAACAGGTGAAGAAATTGTTTCTCTCCCTCAATCAACTTCACAGGATTCTCGTGTTCTGCGACATCCTTGAGAAGAAAGACGTTATCGTTGTCACTCTAGCTCGTATTGAGAAGCTGAAGAAACTCCAGGCTGAGTACGATGCAATCTCGGTCGCAGAACTTAGTGATGACGATCTGAGGGTGTCTCCTTTTTCCCAGGTCGTCCACCCAGAGATCTCCCTTCCTATTGGTGCGGATGTTCCTCATGGACTTAACATGTTCGGGACTAACCGACCTTTGATTTCAAGCGACCAAGCTAGCGCTCTGAGGAATAAAGCTCCATGACTCTTTTTTTGTACTTCTACATTTTTTTTTTGTTTCGAACTTATTGCATGCAGGGCCTTTTTGTTTAAGACTTGTTAACCAAGTGGGCTTTTGTTGAAATATCTGCCGTTCGCGGCGTATTTGATGGCTTGAATGTTACGAGGTTTTTGTCTTAATATTGTTGAATATGTTTCGAATTTATCTCTGCTTTTTTTTTATTATTATGAGTTCGGCTTTCATGAGATCGTAAAATAATATGATCCTCTCGAGTTCATTGTGCACAAGATTGGGACCGTGCATAATACGGTTTTAGCCTGGGTGTAGAGAGTAAACTTGATTATACGACCTGTTCGAGGTCGGCGGCCATTGGGAGGTAGGCTTATTAATGCGATTGTTGAGAAATCGGCTTAGTAATTTTACGATTGTTGAGAAATCGGCTTATTTTTGCGAGAGAAACGTTCGGCTTTACCAAGACGCTTAGCATAAGAGTGCATAGGGAGCTCATCTTAAGATACTCATAGTCTTCTCAGATCGAATCAGAGTATGCGAGACGGGCTCAACTTATTTAACTCGGATGATCTGAGAGCGGATTAGGTGCAGGACTGGTCCCGGCTTAAGATGGATTATGTGTTATCCATAACATCATGAGGATGCACGCGAGACGGATCTAGGCTTTTGTTATCGATTGTCTGGTCATGACGTCAACGTGTGAAACCGCGAGGGTTTAGAGTGTGAACTATACGAGTTCGATTTTTGTGTTTTAATTAATAGTTCGAACTATGCGAGTTCGGCGAACTGCTCGAGTTCGGCTTGAAAACGCGAACTGTATGAGTTCGGTGAAGTGTTTAAATTCGGCTTTCGAAATACGAGCTGTAAGAGTTCGGCGAATTGATTGAATTCGGCTTTGCTAAACCAAAATATGAAATGTACGGGTTCGGCGAATCGCTTGAATTTGGCTTTAAAATAAAAATAAAACTTTTATTGAAGTCATAGCTGAACCCAATGTGGGCTGCCTACGTACCCTCGAAACAAGGATCAAGCTATTCGTAGTTCATATTACATATGAGCTGAAAGCGAGCTTGTGATGACGGAGCTCGGTGATCTCATTTTTTTTCTTTTTTTTAGGAGTCTGGCTGAATGTCGAACTTAATAGTAATAACGCTTGAGGTTCATCGAATTCCAAGATCGAGGAATCGGGGTTCCATCCATTTTCATGAGTTGATTGACGACCTTCATGATTTGGTAAGGTCCTTCCCAATGAGTACCGAGCTTACCCGCATTCTTTTCCTCGACGCCTTGAAATACTTTTCGTAAGATGAGATCGCCGTCTTCGAAATGTCGACCTCAGACTTTCTTGTTGTAATATCGTGTTGCTAAGTGTTGATAGTTCTGAATTCGGAGTAATGCTTATATGCGCTGTTCTTCGAGCATGTTGAGGTTGTCAAGCATCATTTTGTTGTTGAGGCCGGTCTTTTTGTGTTTGCATTGTTTGTCGTATGCTCGGAAAGCCGACCTCCGCTGGACATAAGGCCTCCATTTTGTAGGCTAAGAAGAAATGTGATTGTCCAGTAGATCGTCTCGGTGTAGTTCAGTGAGACCAGATGACTCCATCGAGTTCATCAGCCCAAAGTCCCTTCTTTGCGTCTAATCATTTTTTGAGTCCGTCGATGATAGTTTTGTTTGTGGTCTCGGCTTGACCGTTGCCTTGGGGGTACCTCGGGGTGGAGAAACTTAGCCGAATTTTTTACTTAACACACCAATCGCCAAATAATGTTGAGATAAACTGTGATATGTTGTCCGTGACGATCTCATACGGTACTCCATGTCGGCATACGATGTATTTCCAAACAAACTTCTAGACATCGAGAGCATGTATCTCGACATAGGATTCAGCTTCGACCCATTTGGTGAAGTAGTCGGTCATGACGAGTATGTATTGTTTTTGGGTAGTGGAACGCCGTAGTGGGCCGATGATATCCATTGCCCATCGCATAAAGGGATAAGATGATGTTAAGATCGTTAGTAGTTCGGTTGGGTGGTTGATCATCGGGTCGTGTCTTTGGCATTTTTCGCATTTGGCTACAAACTTCTCACAGTCCGCTAGCATTGTTGGCCAGTAATAACTTTCTTTCTTTATTTTTAGCGCAAGGGATCATCCCCTTTATAAACGATGTATGAGGCGGCTCGCATTTTTCATGACCTCTCAGACTTGCTGAAGTACCGTTGCTCGAGTGAGTTGGCTGATTCTCTGATCCGTCCAGTGACAACGGAAGAGATAAAAGAGGCTCTCCTCTCTCTCCCCTCCAACAAAACCCCGGGTCCAGATGGTTACACAAAAGAATTCTACGTTTCAGCCTGGCCCATCGTTGGACCAGACTTCGTCACAGCTGTGCAATCCTTCTTCTTAAATGGTATCATGCCGCATGGAGTGAACGCTACTGTCCTCGCTTTAATTCCCAAGAGAACGGGCGCAGATGCGATGAAGGACTTTCGGCCCATTGCTTGCTGTAATCTAATGTACAAAATCATTTCCAAGATACTTGCCAATCGACTCAAAACCATCTTGCCATAAGCGATTTTGCCAAACCAAAGTGCTTTTATAAAGGGTAGGCTCCTCCTTGAAAATGTTTTACTTGCTACGGAGCTTGTCAAAGGCTACCACAAGATGTCTACAGGCCCTCGATGTGCACTAAAGATCGATATCACTAAGGCTTTTGACACAGTTCGGTGGGACTTTCTTATTGAAGTTTTTCGGGCAATGAGACTACCGGAAATGTTTGTCTCTTGGATCTTCAGCTGCATTTCCACAGCTTCATTCTCAGTATGCGTCAATGGTGAGTTAGAGGGGTTCTTTACCAGCTCACGGGGACTTCGACAGGGCTGTTCTCTCTCACCTTACCTGTTCGTAATTGCCATTAATGTTCTCTCTCATAGGCTTAATCAAGCATCAAGTGCGGGACATTTTGGCTATCATCCCATGTGTAGTAAACTCTCTCTCACCCATCTCAGCTTTGCGGATGACATGATAGTCTTCACAGATGGCACGGACGTCTCTATTAGAGGAATCATTAATGTGATGAATGAGTTTGAAAGAGAATTGTGCTTAGCGATTAATGCTGGAAAATCATCTCTCTTCATATCGGGTAGAACTTCAAGTATGATCACATCTGCTGCACAAGACCTTGACATACCATTAGAGCAACTCCCCATTCGGTATTTGGGCCTCCCTCTCACTACCAAAAGCATGACACAACTTGATTATGAACCCTTGCTCGACAGAATCAGAACTCGTATGTTATCCTGGTCTAGTAAAACGCTATCTTTCTCCGGCAGACTTCAGCTCATCCAATCCGTAATCACAATCATCACAAATTTTTAGAGCTCGGCATTCAAGCTCCCAAAAAGATGTTATGCTTCCAATGAAAGTATGTGTGCTGCGTTCTTATGGTCGGGTTCCCCCCATGAGACCTCAAAGGCTAAAGTAGCATGGAAATATGTATGTGTCCCGAAAAATGAAGGAGGACTGGGTATCCGGCGTATGGTTGACACTGCTCGGGTTTTCTCCCTCAAGCTTATCTGGTCCCTCTACAAAAACTCCGGCTCGTTGTGGGTTCAATGGACCCGTGAATATCTCCTCCGTCAGTCATCGTTCTGGGATATTGCTGAAAACTCGACAAGGGGATCTTGGATTTGGAAGAAACTTCTGAAATTGAGGACACTTGCCAAAAATTTTATTTGATCGGAAGTTCGAAACGGTACCTCAACTTCTTTTTGGTTCGATCATTGGCTCTCGATAGGTCCCCTCCTGACTATCACAGGGGACATAGGAACTCGGCTCCTGGGCATCCATCGTAACGCAACTGTTTTTGAGGCAACTAATGGTACGCGATGGACTATCCGTCGTACTCGAGGACATCATCTCCAATAAATGCTTCATCAAATCAGAACAGCACCACTGCCATCTCTAGATGCTGGAGATGATATCCGACTATGGAAGCACACCCCCAATGATTTTAAAAGCGAATTATCCTCCTCAAAAACCTGGAACCTGATCCGTAACCAAGGACACAAGGTGGATTGGTATCGAATCGTCTGGTTTCGTCAAGCTATTCCACGGCATTCTTTTATGACTTGGCTTACTATTCGAGATCGATTAGCCACGGGTGACCGTTGTCGTCAATGGGGGATCTTCCAACCGTGTGTGTTATGTGGTGAGCCAAACGAGACACGAGATCATCTCTTTTTTGGCTGCCCATACTCGTACACGGTATGGACCCTCCTCTCCTCCCGTCTTTTGGGGTCTCGAATCAATCCAGATTGGCATGTCACTCTGGCATCGATTATGCGCAATAGACTGAGCAGCCAGGACAACATGCTCCTCCGTCTAGTTCTCCAACCTGCGATCTATGGGCTGTGGAAAGAACGGAACGAGAGACGCCATCAGGGCACTCATCACTCCCCGCGATTCATTGGACACGTAATTCGCAAGGGAGTTGGCAACTTGCTTATCTCACTTCACCATGATCCGATTACTGATAACACAGATCTTCAAAATCGATGGAGTGAACTTTCGACTTAGGAGGAGCCCAAGCTTAGTGCCCTTCCCTTCTCAGAATCGGTTTTAGCTCATATTCCTTGCTATGTTTCATACACCTATCAGAACTTCGCTCTGCTTTCTAAATTCAGCTTTGATCAAACTTTGTACATAATCTTTTTTTGTTGATCAATAATAATCACATTTCAACAAAAAAAAAAAAAAAATTCTTCCGTATTCTGCTTAAATTACGGTAGAAAATGTTTGTCAAAAGTTTATCCATATAGAAAGAATTGGACAAAAAAAGCTTTGAAAAAAAAGATACTAGAAAAACACAATTAGATAGTTATCGTTAATGAGAAGATGAAAAAAAAAAAAGGGGGTAATCAAATGAGAGGGAAAAAGTACCAATGAGGTATTTGGTATCAAAAACATTTTGGCTTCATTTGTCGACATCAAACTAGACATATGTAATTTTTGTGCAGATGTGAAAGTTAAATGGTTTGATAATCTCGAAAGTATCTAATAAATAATCTATAGAGTAAATTATATAATTGGAAGAACAACTGGTCCATATATAATAATTCATTGCAAATTGGTTAGAGATCTAGTAGTTAGATAGTTAGAGAGGTTGCTGACACCTAACTAATTATGTTGACTTCTAACTCTCTCCATAAAAAAATCTTTTTGTAGTTAGGCCATGTTCGTTTGATCATCTGGCATTTGCATCCAGATGATCTATTTAAATGATTCATCTGGATGAATCTGAATAAACTTTTGTTTGTTTGCTCATTTGTGAAGAATTAATAAGAAACTCACTCTTTTACGATCGTCTCTTACATCTTATGTATATCTAAGATTTGTATTGAGTTGTTCCTCTTTAACTACAATTATGGATTATGTCTACCATCTTTAACTACTCGTATTTTGTTTTCTTCATAATCGTTACCAAACACTGTTGCTTTCTCTCCCGATAAACAATTTCACTATAATCTTAGAAATGCGGGTTGGTGAAGCCATATATCGAGCTGTAAGGTATTTTTGAGACGGAAACGGATGTCGCAATTCCATCGAAAAGAGCGGTCGTTGCAAATCCATCGCCAATAATCGTTAAAAATCCATCCCAAGAAAAATTAATAATCCCTATAAATAGCATATGATGGGATTCGAAAATCACAACACAAATAACATACCAACAATTTATAAGCTAAAAAATGTCTTCAAAGCACTAAATATACGCATTACTGCAGTCAATGTACATGCCTAAAGAACCCGCGAACAATGAAGTGATGAAAAGAGTTTCGAGATGGCTAGCGACAATTCATGTACAAAACGATAAACCAACCGATTGCTTGTGAAAACGGCAAAATTTCATGTCCTTGATGTAAGTGCGAAAGCAATTTTTTTTTTTTGTGGCAATCGATAGAGTGTGGACACATCTATATATTAGAGGATTTAATCCGAACTACTTTATATGGTTAGGGGTGTTACATGCTAACTCCTTTCTTTTACCGAAATAAAAGAAACACACGAACAAAATCAACCCACACTTAGCGTGACTTCACATAGTTAAACAGGACGAATATATTTATGCTAATGAAGCGTTTCAGTCTTTGTTTCACAACTAGTTTATCAGTACCTTCTAATGAAATGCTGCTTTGCGGATGCAGAAGGCTACAGAGAGAGTATCATCATCATCATACCCGCAAGCATCCAAGATAATGTAGATATACTAGCTCTTTTATATACACTCACTGTTTAACTGTTACTCAGTTTGGCGGTTCTCAAGAATCAGCTATCATCTTCGGTGATTCGCCTACTACTTCTTCTTCCTTGTTTCTTGTTGCGTCTTCTTCCACTGGGATCATATTGCAGTGGATCGTGTGTGACACTGGTTTCTCTAGCTGAAACAGCCTGCGATGTCCCCAAGAACAACGAGGTTAACAAACCAAGGGATCATAAGTTTCCTTATAAAGCAGTGATTCCTTTTTCAACTAAAACATGTGTCCCCATTTTGGGACATCTTACCAAGATTCACTTTTTTTTGTCTTTGGTAATTAGCATGCGAGATCAAGTAAATGAGATTGCTTACGGATGTTTGCACAAGGTCGGGCACTGAACAGTCAGTGCGTACTTGCAAGTGGATAGTTCTGTGATCGAAGTGACCATTGCCCTAGTTTCTGCGCATACAAATCTCACCTGCATCGATCAATTTCATGAATAACAAATCTTAATTCCATCATCCAAATGCAATGCAGAAACTAGATTATACCTCGACTTCTCGAGGCGTTCCTGTAAGATCGCAGGTGGTCCCATTGGTGTATATATGTGAGTGATACCTACAACAACACCATAATAGAATCAACCGAGATACATCCTTCTACGATAAAGGTTATGTAACTCAGCCTATACCTCTGTGATGCATCATCCGATACATTTTGATTAAAAGCAGAAGTTGCCTCTGGGTCAAACGTACCCAAGGAAAACTCTTGGACAATCTGCAGTGGCAGGATAAAACGGTATTCACACAGCGAATTGCGTAAAGCCATAGCAGTAAGACAGTGAGTATAAGATAAAGCTAAAAGGCACCAAATGTTCGCAGAACAAAAAGCATACCTTGGTGGTACCATCTTTAATGTGTAGCTGCCTTACCGATCTCTGATGACAAAACTCATACGACCACCAACCCTCTTGCTGCACATCCAGGGATTCGTTTTAAGCACCCGAAAATATCGGTTAAAGAAAAGGTCAAAAGAACCAGGCCTTACCCTGATAAGGCATTTTTCAGTTAATGGTTGAAGCAGCTCATCTGGAGTCTTTAGCTTCACCTGTTTCTCTGTTTCCATCATCACAGTGCTTATATTTTGCAGCGTAGATGTCCATCCACTCGCTGTTTCTTCCTCTTTTGGTAAGAAACATAAATATTTACGCCCTTGCTTATCAAGCATAACCATAGATTCCAGATTATCACCCTATATTAGATCAAAATGTTCAGGTCAGATCAAGATTGATGAGCCATCACACTAGATCACAGTTCAAGTGCATAAATAGAGCTTCAAAATTGTGAAGAATTAACAGATGGAGATTGATTTTACCGGGTGAAACGGTGCATCTTCAGGAAGATACTCAATCTTGTACTTTGGTTCACGATTGTTTCGGCTGAATGTTCCAACTGTTAAATAGCAAAATGTGGTTTAGAAAACATTGAGCAGAACCATGGATGACAAAATTGAAGAGGCAAAACACGAAATTGATCGGAAATTATGAGATGATGATCCATGTTTGGTAATGAGAAGAGAGGAAGTGATATAGACCTAGATGAGCTGGAAAGATCTGTTCGGACCAAACATGGGAGCTTGAAGACAACGCAACTATTACAAGAGATAGCAAGATCTGCGTGATTCTCATCTTCCCACAGCAAGAAAAGAAAAATCTCCGAGATTTTGAAGCAAATAGCACCGGCGGAGAAGACGGCGGTAACAGGCGACGACGAGGAAGACGATGAGCTTGTAGCTGTGATGTGTTTAATAAAATTTCCACGCAATATATCCAATAAGAAGTTGACACGTAATGTTGTAGGACTTGAGAGGTGCGTACTATCAACAACGAAATTAACGGGCTGGGCCGGCCCAAACAAATCTTCTCAACAAAAAATTTGATGTCAGTAGATTCATCGGTTAAATTGTCAACAAAGAATTTAAACCACGACGTATATTTGTATTGTGTTCGTTCAAACCGGATAGATCAAACTTATTCAATTTGAACCAAATTGAAGAAACCCCTGTCAAAATCACACAAATCAAAGATAAAAGGACACACCATTCTGAAAATGATATCTTGTATTAACATGAACGGTTATTACAACTATTTATATATAATCTTTATGACCTTTAACCTAATATATAATTAAGACTAATTCTAAGATATAAAGTATATTATACAAAACCCAATATATATCATTACCCATCCCCTTAAATTGGAGTCTGTAGATTAAAAAAAAGAGTGTGTTACACTCTATAACACATTGTAAAGTAGTATTTATACTAGATATCACATTTTGATATTCTAACAAAATTTTTACTTATTGGATGGCGAAAAGACATGAGTGCATTTATGGCAAATCAAAATTTACAATAAACTATTTCTCTCTTTCTCTTTCTCGTTTCCTGTACATGATCATGTGGATGTAAATGTCGTGGACAAAATGAGAGATTAAAGATGTGAGAGAAAATAATTATTTTCCCCTATCTCGTTTGTTTTGTATTTTTCTATATTTGTGAATGACATAAAACAATTTTCTTAGAATGAATTATAATTATATTTTAGCATTATTTTAAGATCTATTTTACTATACTTTATATGTCAAACAAATTTTTAAAAAATATATATAAAAAAAATCAGAATTCTAATTAGAAATCCATTTGAATGATGAGATGTTGACAATGTAATATGGACATGGACTTAATCGTGTGTACCACTTTTCATGGACATATCAACGTGGATAAACATTTTAAACAAATATCGATTAAAATTGGTACACATAAACATGTCCACCGTACTAATTATATGTGTTATTGTTCTCGAAATTCGCTAAAACGAGAATAGACAGTTTTTCATGAACAAATAATGAATCAATAGTATCGTGGACATGTTAGCATTTATCATGGACAAAATATGTGTGTCCATTAATATTGAACATTGGTATCAAACAAATGTTTAATGTAATATGTACATATATGCATGGACAGTATTCCATTGACATATCAACGTGGATAAATATTTTACACGAATATGAATTAAAATTGGTACATATAAACATGTCCACCGTATTAATTATTTGTGTTATTGTTCTCGAAATTCGCTAAAACGAGAATAGACAATTTTTCAGGGACAAATAATGAATCAATAGTATCGTGGACATGTTAACATTTATCATTGACAAAACATGTGTGTCCATTTAGTATTAAACAAATGTTTAATGTAATATGGACGTAGACATGATCGCGTGGACAATGATCCATTGACATATCAACGTGGATAAACATTTATTTACACAAATGTCAATTAAAATTGGTACACAGAAACATGTCCACCGTACTGATTATCTATATTATTGTTCTCGAAATTCATGGAAATAACATGTGTGTTAATTTAGTATTGAACATTAGTATTAAACAAATATTTAATGTAATATGGACATATAGACGTGTACATGATCGCGTGGACAGTGTTCCATTGATATGTCCACGTCCATATGTCCATATTACATTGTCCACAACTTATCATTCAAATGGATTTTTAATTAGACTTCTGATTTTTTTTTTTAATTTAAATTGTTTGACACCTAAGCTATAATAAATTTTAATCTATTAAAACAGAGTGACTTTTTGTGTCCAAACAAGAATACCTTCATTTTAAGTTATTCATTTTGTGGATAACTATAATTTCTGTTGCCAAACAATGAATCTTTTATTTTAGGCTATTGGATAACTACCATTTTTGTTATCAAACAGATTTTTTTGTTCAATTAAAAAATTATTTTTTCATTGGTTCAATATTTTTTGTTCAATTGAAAAATTATTTTTTCATTGGTTCAAGTAAAAGCTACATTATACGATTTACTATAATCCAATAAACAATTTGGCCATCCTCTATTAAAACTATAAACAAAAATCTTACAACATAAGATCATAAAATGCTACGTAGTATATTAAAATTAAAGATGTTATAAGATCGTGAATTTGATAACATGTAGTGCACACCTTCAATGTCTGACGTGTGAGTTCCAGGAAGACGATATGCAATTATCTGTAAACCAAACCTGAAATTATCTATGCAATAGTTTGGACCATAAATCATTAGACTACAACACTATTAAGTCTATTATAAATGAATGAGAAGACATATATCATTACACATTAAATTATTTTGGACCAAAACTGTAAATCCATGTTAGTTTATCACGAAAACATCTATCATTATACAAATTTGTAATTTGCGTTGTTTAATATTTACTACATTTTTTTTCAAATTTTGAACAATCACAAACAAATCTTACAAAATCTCTATAAAAAAAATGTTACCAGTTTGTTGAAACAAATATTATATCTTATATTCGTAACTATTATAATTTATATATCCTATAATATTCCATATAATTAAATAACTGCAAACTTAACAATCAAAAAAGATTATAATTTATATATCCCATAATAATCTAAATTTACATAATAAGAAAGTTTACAAAATGAGTCAAAAAAATTGGATACTTTTTTTTTTTTGTTCAAATTTTTTTAGGGGTGCAACACGAGGACTTCCCGGGAGGTCACCCATCCTAGTACTACTCTCGCCCAAGCACGTTTAACTGCGGAGTTCTGATGGGATCCGGTGCATTAGTGCTGGTATGATCGCACCCTTAAAATTACTAATTTGGAATCATACATGTTCACTACAAGAAAACACTCGATTTCCGACGGGTATATTGGTCGCAAAACGGTCGGAAAACGTCTTTCCCGACGAATTTCCGACCAATTTTGCCCGTCAAAACTATCGCGTTGGAAATCAAATATGGTCGGAAATTCGTCGGAAATTCCCGACGAATTTCCGACCAGCGCATTCCCGACCATATTCCGACGATAATAATACCCGACGATTTGCCGACAAAAGTCCGATACGCCAATTACCGACTAAATACCGACCAGACTAAGTTCCGACCAAATTCCGACCAAAATAATACCCGACGATGTACCGAAAAAAGTCCGATGGCCTAATTTCCGACTAAATACCGACGTTTCTAATTTCCGACGAAATTCCGACCGTTCTAATTTCTGACCAAATTCCGACCGTTCTAATTTCTGACCAAATTCCGACCGGTCTAATTTCCGACCAAATTCCGACAAAATATATTATTTTGAAATTATTTTAAAAATTATGAATATTGATTAATTTAATTTAATTAAAAATAAATTTATTCAAAAATTAAAATTAATATTAAACATTAAACATTAAAATTAATATTAAACATTAAAATATTTGAAAATAAAATAGTTTAGAAATAAGAAAAAGTGTTTTTAAAACATTAAACATTAACATTATTAAACATTTGCGGATCCGGATCCGGATCCGGATCCCGTTCCCGGGTAATCCGGAAACTTCGCTCTCATCCAAGACGACATGCTAGCGATATCTGACCTCGCCTCCGAAAGCTCATCTTGTGTGGCACCTAACTTGAATTCGGTGTCCGTTTTCGCCGTCTCCAAAGCTTCTACTTTGGACTTGAGCTCTTCATTCTGCTGGATGAGATCTTCAGAGAAAAAAGAACCTGAAGAAGAGCCGTCGTCCATAAACGGGATCGTACCCAAACCCCCGCGACGCCGCCCTTTTTTATCAAGGGGAAATTCCTGTATAAAATATAAATAAATTAGAACTTAATAAAATTATAATGTAAAACTATAAGAAAAAAAAAACTTACGTTCATAACGAGATGGTTGACCGCTTCCCGCGACATCTCGAAGGAGGAGGAGGAGTCACCTTGTGACTGTTGGGTCAGCTCGATGTCGGTCTTCTTCTTCGTCACGTTCTCGTAGATCTCCCTTATGAGGGGATCCTGAATAAGCCCGGTTGTCTTGTTCGTGTGGCACCTCTTCATTAAGGCCAAATGTTCCGGACGCACACCTCCGGCCTCATTAGTCTATTAAAACGAATAAAATTAAATATGAATAAATAATTTAATAATTAATTAAATAGAGAAAACAATGTAAACAATAAAAGATTACCATTTGAATTTCTCGGGTCTGGAAGCTGCTCGATCCGGAGTTGTGGATGTATTGGCCCTTCCCGTTGCGCTCACTCTTTCGGTTTCCCGAATTAGTCTTCGAGAGTTTCTCTGTCTCCGGTTCTTGCCAATATGGTCCGTAGTGATCCCAAACCTCCAAATTCAAGCCTTTCGGCTTGTCTGCCCCTTTCCTCCACTTTTTCTTCCACTCGTTCATGTGTCTCTTGAACTGCGTACTCGCTTCCTTCATAAATAACTTTTCCACCATGACAGTGTGAGAGGGATGCCATGTAAACTCTTGCTACGAAAACATAAATAAAAATGCTTAGCAAAATATTAAAAAAATACTTATAAATATCGAAAAAATATAATAATTGACAACTTACCGCAAATTGTCTAAACCACATTTGCTTCTCATCATACGGGACTTCTGAAAACTTCTTGTACGGTTTGTCGATGATCGAATGGAACATCCTCATAATGGCCTTGCTAATCCCGTTGTTCGATATACCAAACCTACAAAAAA
>PKML01066836.1:0-11164 GCA_002933935.1 Eutrema yunnanense | reverse complement strand
CTATGAGTCGCTCAATCCTCTTCATCTCCTTCTAAATCCAACGGCCAGAAATCTCATCCTCTTCATCTCCTTCTACTCTTCTATCAGCCGCAACTCCACATGACATAGACGAACTGTTAGGGTTTGGTTGATTTCGAGACTGAGGCAACAACGCGCATACTGGCGAGCAATAATGGCGGCGGTGACGGGGTCTGAGAACAGTGGCGGCGAGTCTCCTTCATGTCCTTCTTTCTCGCGGTTCCTCTCGGGCAAGCTTTCTCTCCTTCTCTCTCCCGATCTCTTCTGGCGCCGCGAAGCTCTCTCTCTCGATTTCATATTCTTAACCGAAATCCTTGTGTTTTTGCAGTTTGATTGTGGGATTCATCATGCGTACTCGGGATTGATCCTTCCACCGTTGATGTCCTCTTGATTACTCAGTATGTTTACTTATTCTTGCTCTTTGGCTAATGATACCCACTAATTGATTCTTGTCCTGATTTGATTAGAATGATAATTTGAAGCTAAATTTAGCGTATTATAAGAAAACCAAGGCATGGTGTGTAGAGGAAACATGTCTTGGATTTGGAATCTATGATTTGTGTTGATATGGATAGGTTTAAGCTTTTAGAAGGGTGGAGTTTGTTCGTTGTGTGTTGTCTACAAGTTTGTTTTTTTTTGTTCTTTTTGGTGAGAGGTTTCTTAATTTAAGATAACAAACTACGGGTTGATGCTTTTCGTTGCAGTTTTCACGTGGATCATGCAGCATCCCTACCTTATTTTATGGAGAAGGTTTGTTTCTCTTACGGAATGATTTGGTTTATGAATGCATTTTTAACAATTAGCTGGAACTAACCCAGGTTAGTAATCTTTGATTAGACATCATTCAAAGGGCGAATTTTCATGACACATGCCACAAAGGCTATCTACAAGTTGCTACTTACAGATTATGTGAAAGTTAGCAAAGTGTCAGTGGAAGACATGTTGTTCGATGAACAAGACATCAACAAATCCATGGTAAATTTGAGGTGTGTATCGCAATTCGCTTCTTATTACAACTTGTTCTTGCTTTTTGTTTAACCTATTATTTTGCATTGGAAATGTTGTTTCTGTCATGTACGCATGATGTAAGATGAGGATATTGTTTCATTGCATGGTTACACAGATCTTGATGAAGCTCCCAATGGGGATCTTCCTGATGGTGGCTACACATTGGTTGCAGTTGTTGGAATCAAGGATCCAGTTCTCTCCGGTGTTAGAGAAGCTGTTCAGACTTGTCAAGCTGCTGGAATCACTGTTCGTATGGTCACTGGTGATAACATAAGCACGGCCAAAGCTATTGCAAAGGAATGTGGAATACTTACAGCATGAGGTGTAGCTATAGAAGGTTCAAAATTCCGTAATCTGCCTCCACATGAGTTTTGAAATTTACTTTGTAATTTGTAATTTATAATTTTGTATTATGTATCATGTTACATATAAAATATAATAAAATATGGCTATTTATTTTTAATGTTTTTTTTTTAATCAAATTTTTATTGTCTAATTATCTAAATAAATAATAAATATTAATTTAAAATATAATACAATATTTAGTAAAACAATTATGGGAACCAATTACAGAAATCATTACAAATGCTATGAATAAAATATTCAATAACGAAAAACAATTGTTATTGTAAAATATATGATTGCATTGAAAAAACGGCTATATTAGATGAAGATATGATAGCAATGCCAAAAACCGCTATCTAAAGTGCCCGACCTACGATGACGGGCGCTGTCAGAGCGTTTTAGGAAACGCTATGGTAGTTGAATCATAGCATTTAACAGCCGCTATTAATATCCACATTTCTTGTAGTGTCTTAATTTCAGTATAAATAGAGATGTACTCTCATTATGAACTGGATCCGATTTTGGGAATAAATGCTCTGACAACTTACACCGATCATCAATTCACCGATCTATAAAATCACCGAGCGAACTACTTCTTGTTTAGATTTACCGAACTCGAACATCTCTTCGTAGAACATCATCTAAACCGACCTATTTTGTTATCTTTACTACTAACCTTACTCGTTATTGCTATTACCGACCTACGACTTTAAATGCAATCAAAATTCTCCAAGCCTCTTCTTTGACTTCATACGTACGTTACCAAGTTACCCTAATCGGTACAACAAACTTATCGAGAAAAACATTAAAATCTTTTACCGCAAGGCTTTGGTGAAGATTTATGTGAGTAGAGAATGTGTGGAAACATGTTGTATGGCAATTGTACCGTCAACAATAGCCTCCCAAACAAAATGACAGTCAACCTCGACATATTTGGTTCTCTCATGAAACACTGGATTAGAACTTATGTGAAGAGTTGCTTATCAACTCATAGGATGTGTGTGACTAAGACCAAGATCCGCCAAAAGAGCTTTGATTCTTATCAACTCGACAAGAAGCATTCTCATAACCCGATATTCCGCTTCCGCATAAGAAAGTGAAAAAGTATTTGTTTCTTTGTCTTTCAATAAATAGGTGAAGTAACAAGCTGAAAAAACCATCCAGTAAGAGACTTTTACGTCACAGGACAATCAACTCAATCCGAATCACACCAACTATACACATGCAAATCACAATCAACACTAAGAAGAATGCATTGGCCAGGATTGACTTTGAGATACCAAACCACATGAATCACAACTTCCCAACGTTTGATCCGAGAAGTTTGGACAAACTGCGAAAGAATATGGACTTCATATGTGAGATATGGACGAGTAACATCAAGATAGACCAATCGACCAACAAGGCGGCGATAACTCTCGGGATCCGTAAGTAAAACACCATCAGCTAGCGCCAATCTATGATTTTGATGAAGAGGAAAGTTTATCGGTTTAGTTCCAAGTAAGACGGCCTCTAATATAATGTCAAGAGCATACTTTCATTTACTCGAGTCAATATCCTTCGAACTACGTGCAACTTTAATACCCAATAAAATACTTCAAAGCTTGAAGATCATTCATATGAAAGCAAGTAGACAAGTATTTCTTAAATTGTTGAATACCTAAACCATCATTCTGAGAGACAATAAGATCATCCACCTTCTCTCTTTGGTAAACTCAGTCTATTCCATGCATACCAATGCATACCTTTGTCCTCTCCTGAACCCCACCAAAATCTTGCTAGAATCTCGTTTATCTCTTCACAAATGTCTTTAGGTAGTTTGAAGACATTCATTGAGAATATAGGCATGGCGAGGGCTACTGATTTGAGTAAAATTTATTTACCTCCATGTGAAAGAAATTGTTTGTTCCAGCCCTGCGTTCTGGCCTTGACTTTGTCAATTACATATTGAAACATCTCACTCTTCATAGATCCAAACTGTTCTGGGAGTCCCAAGTATTTGCCGTTGCCTCCATCATTATGAATACCCAAAATATTTCTCATGTGAGTTTTCGTTGTAGGTGAAACTTTACTTCCAAAAGTAATGGCTGATTTCCTCAAAATTACAGCTTGCCCTGAAACCGCTTCATAGATGCTCAGAATTCTCTTTATTGTTTGTCCAGATTTCGTATTTGCCAGGGTGAAGAATAGAGAATCGTCAGCAAATAGAAAATGACTTATTGATGGGCTTTGATTGCTGATCTTTATTCCTTGTAGTTGTCTTTCTTCCATTGCTATGTTCATTAAGTGCGATAGGACTTCTGCGCACAGAATAAACAAATATGGAGATAGTGGATCACCCTGTCTAATACCTCTCTGTGGTTTAATCAAGCCGCAAGCTGAACCATTAATCAAAACAGAAAAACTCACTGTCGATACACACTCCATTATCCAAGTTATCCATTTCTGATTGAAACCCATCTGTCTCATCGTTTCTTTCAAAAAATTTCACTCTAATCGATCATATGCTTTTGTGATGCATGTCTTTAAAGCCATATACGATCGCATCTGTCTTTTCCTGGCTTTAAGACTGTGAAAAACCTCATTTGCGATGATGATATTATATGTGATCATTCTTCCCGGAATGAATGCAGCCTGATTCTCTGTAATTATCCCAGATAAGTGTGGTTTCAATCTGTTAACCAATATCTTCGAGATTATTTTATAGGAGACGTTGCATAGGGCAATTGGTCTGAAATCCATCATAGTTGTTGGAGGAACTACTTTAGGAATCAGACAAAGGTTAGTGTGGTTGTGGCTCTGATCAAATTTACCCTCGTTGAAGAAAAGTTGTACTTCTTGTAAAATTGCAGGGTTTAGTTATGTCCAGAACTTTTGATAGAAATCCCCTGTAAATTCATCAGGTCCTGGAGCTCGATGTGGACCAATATCGAATACAGCCTTCTTCATTTCCTCATAGGTTACTGCTCTTGTCAAATCTTCATTTATGTCCCTTGTAACTTTTCCTTGAAACCCTCTGAAAACATCACCATATAAAGATTTTGAACCTGTCGTCGAGGTGAATAATTCTCCAAAGTATTTTACAGCGACTCCTTCTACATCTTTTTTGCCTCTTCTGATCACGCCATCTTCATCATATATTGAATTCAATCTGTTTCGAGCCCTTTTTGTTTTGGTGATAGAGTGAAAAACCTTTGTATTGTGATCACCTTCTTTCAACCACGTTATCCTACTTTTGAGCTTCCAAAATAGTTCTTCCTCTAGATACGCTTGATTAAGATCGTTTCGTAGTCTTTGTCGTGCCGTAGGTGATAGTGATCTTGATGAAATTCCTCTGTCTAGTTGGTGTCTTATGAGGGCAATCTTCTCAGCAGCATTAAACCTTCGATTTTTCTTCCATATAGAGATTTGTTTCCTACAATTGATGATTCTGTGCACCATATTAGTTTCTGAATTCAATAGACCCCTCTGATTCCAACCTTTAAGTACTGGCTCCTTAAAACCTTCTTTGCTGATCAAACGACAATCAAATCTAAAATTTCCTCTTTTCACATCAGTATCTTCAGACATAAATGTGATGAGAGGTCTGTGATCTGATTCTGAATATTCCAAATATTTTGTTTATGAAGCAGGAAACATTTGGTGCCATTCACTCGTAGCCATAGATCTGTCTAGACAGCATGTTACATAATACTTTCCTCTTTGTCCTGCCCAGGAGAATCTGTCTCCAATGGTTTTTAAATCCAGGAATTCACAGCTTCGAACCATTCTTTTCATATCACGGAATGATTGTTCTGATCTTATCCTTCGACCTCTCTTCTCATGATTTCCCATTAACTCGTTAAAGTCGCCAAGTATAAACCATGGTTGGCCTCTTCTGTTAGTTCCAATTCTCTCTAACCTTTCCCATAACTTATTTCTCATACTTGTTTCATGGTGACCGTAGACAAAAAAAAATAGAAACTAATTCCATTGCTTTTGACTAAACAGTCTACAAGGTTAGGAGATTGGAAATAAACAGATACATCTAATTCATCTTTCCAGAAAACAACTAAACCACCACTTAAACCTAAAGGTGGAACTGTTACATACTTAAGAAAACCTAGTTGGCAACCCACGTCTCTGATGTAGTCATCATGTTGTTTGGTTTATGATAGGCAGATAATGTCTGGGAGGTATTTTCTGTTCATCTCCCTTAGGCATCGAACTGTCCAGTCTGTGCCTAACCCTTGACAGTTCCAACAGATTGTCCTCATGGAGGAAGTGGTGGTTCAGGGCCCACCGCGCCTCCAAGTTGCTCAGCAGCATCAGAAACTGTACCACTGCATTCACCTGTACAAGACATTGTCTTTTTCTGCCCATATACAAGTTCTTCATCCTCAAATTTTCGCTTACGTTCTGCACGAATGTTACCATTAATGGTTTCCATTACGGAGTAGTTTAGATCATTCTCACCTCCCAGATTAGTGTTGTTGTCCATGTGTCTCCTCTGATTCTCCTATACATGCTGTCCCGGAATATCACCTGTTGAATTTGCAAAGACTGGGCATGGATTGAATAGTTCATTCATATCCAGTAAATCTGAATCTTTGTTAGTGAAACCAATAGCCTCTAGATCCTCTTGTGATGGTCCTTCAGACTGTTCTAAACCATCATCATCTTCATCTTCTTGTACCATAGTCTCGTCATTCTGAGCATCAACACCATTTGCTTCACCATTTTCTTCACCATTTTCTTCACCATCTACTATTTCGTGAATTTGTACTCCATTGTTGTTGTTCACCTGGGGATTTGGATTCTGGTTTTCTTGATCATCATCATCACTACCATCGAAATTGTGATCCATACCACCATTTTGAATGAGACAGGCGCCAGAGTCGTGGGTCAGCATCCCACAAACTTCACAGAAACCTCTGAGTCTTTCATACATGAACCACAACAGAGTATTTACTCCAGGAGCAAACTGAAAGTTTCTCTGAAATCGCAGAGGGAGATCAACATTCCAGCTGATACGAACCCTTACATACTCCACCTGGGCCGCTGCAACTTCATTATAGTCAACATCCATCAATTGGCCCACTCTCCTTCCAATGTGAGCGATTACTTCTTCATTCAAAAATTGGAGAGGTATTCCACGTATTTGAATCCAGAATGGTATGTAGTTGAGCGACAGGGGATCCATCTGAGGGTCCCATCTTTGGATAATCAACATTCTTTCAGCGAAAGCCCAGGGTCCTCGCCGAAGGACATTCTCCGTCGCCTCTTCAGTCGGAAAAACGAACTGGAACCTTCTCCCTTCAACTATCCTCCCATGAATCAGACCAGCCTGACCCCAGAGACGCGGTAGAGCAGAGATGATGGATCGAAGGTTTTGTCTTCTGGGAATTAAAGTTCTGCCCATGATGACGAAACGATTTGCAGCGGCTGCTTGGTTAACTACGTCAAAAGGAAGAGCAACCATAATATCATCGACACCCAGATTGATGTCTTGCAAAGCCCGACGAAGGTTATCTCCCATTTTCACAAGAGTTGTGTAAAATCGGAATGGATAAAAGAGATTTGAAAAAAGATTTGTGTTTCGGTGTATTGGGATGAAGAGAAAGGTTCTCCATTTATACTCCATTGGATCCTTCATAATCGCTTGTTGAAATTCATCACATCGAATCGTGGGTGTCAATGTGTGGATAACCGCCGGTGAGTGGATCGAAACACAACCCACTTCGCCGTCGTGAGATTTACAAACCGTCACCACATAGGTGAGGAATAACCGGAACGATAACCGTTCTAAAATCGCCATAAACAAACAAAATTTTGTTTTAAGAAAAAAAAAAGTCACAAAAAAAATTAAATCAAAGAAAAAATAAAATAAATAGAACGAAGCAAAAACAAAGTTAAAATTTTTTTATGATCCTTTCTTTTATTAAAATGGAATAAAATAGAAGAAAATAATTCCTTTTTTTATGGTCCGAGGGGCTCTCTTTAGTTAAACTAGTGGATGGACGATTGAATGAGGACATAGATAGATCGAGTTAGACCACACAAGTTGTGGAAGGACTCGTGATACACTCCACGATTAGATAAAGGAATACACCCTAGTCTAAGCGCACACGATCGACTAAGGAAACCATACAAGATACGAACGCAAAAGGATCTCTAATCCAAGAGAGTTCTAAAAGGGAGTCAAATGACTTTTTTTTTATTTCTTTCAATTTACAATTCTGAATTGGAATTACAAAATAAGTGTGTCTTATAAATAAGTGGGTCTTATAAATAAGTGGGTCTTATATAGAGAGTTTACGAAATATACAAATAAAGAAAAATAATTAAACATTAATGAAATAAAAAAAATAAAAAAATTAAATATAATCAATCAAGGTGTGGTTGATTTAATTCAATGCTTGATAGATACATCATCTTTAGGCGTTGATGATGGTGATATGCTTTGACTATGATTAATATAATTGTTTTAATATTATTTCGGTGAGTCCAAAAAGGGATTATTGCTCTTGGAGTAGATGTGATGATTTTCTCATAAGGAAAGACCCGTTTGACTTGGTTCTTGGTGAAGGCAATGAAACTTGGTTGTTGATCAAATTCTTCTTCGTTTGGTTCTGATTTCATGACCTAATCAAGTTTCAAGTACTAATTAATCTCGTGGGATTAACCCCACACTTTTATATCATCCTCCATCTTAAGTTTTCTGTAAGTGCAATCAGATGCAGCCTCTAGATTTAGATTTTGTGGCACGTCAAGAATCATACTTGACATCTTCTTACATGTAACATTCAATAGTCTTCTCAAAATGGTCAACATGTTTTTCTCGCTCGAACAATATTTTGATTGGTTCGGAAGTATTAGGAGTTCGCCATCATCAAGCTTCATGGCATATCGCTTTTGTCGATCAACAAATCCATCCACAGGAACATAATCTACCACATATGTGATGTGATGTCAATCTCACTCTAAACGAACTCATATTAAAAACTGAGATATTTTAAAAATTATGACAGGATTGTGAAATCCTCCCAAGTCCAGCAGATTAAAAGAAAATCTCCAGGAGAAATCTCCAAAACTAGTCTCTTTATATTAAATATGTCCCCTCCCTCAACTTGAAACAAATATAGAAATTCTTATATTCCTAAAATAGTAAATTTTCAACTTCTCCTCCGAAGTTTTGGTTTAACAATTGATTATCAGGAAACAAATATTGAAAAATCAGCCAAATATCTCGTCATCACTTATTTTTCTTATTTTTCCCTTTTTGTTTTCTTTTCTTTCATCCTAATACAGATTCAATCTTGTTTTCAATGTCTCCCTTCTCATTCTCTTGTCGTTGGTGAGATCATAAGACAAATTTCTTCGAAATGGGAAGCGAATCAATGAGCCACCACTTGTCTCTTAAAAAGAAACTCAAATCAACGCTTTGCATCACCGGCTGTTTCCGTACGACCAATCATCCCCACGATCTCCCCGACCAACCATCATCTCCGACGACTCCAACCGAAAAATCTACTCAAAGCCCACGTGGTGTAATCAAGACCAAATCACCCAGACTCACTCGAACGTTGTCCAAATCGCACGAGAAGTGCAAAAATCTGATCCATCGGATCGGCGGAGGAGGAGGAGTCGGTGGCGGACACGGAAAGCATATTCGACGCCATACGACGGATTTTCATTACGATCCCTCGAGCTATGCGCTTAACTTTGACAGAGGAGACGAGGACGACAATGTCGATCGCTTTCCGCTTCGCAATTTCTCCGCCAGGTTGCCTCGTTCGCCGCCTTCATCAGCGACGGCAGCAGAATCGTCGTTAACGATAAACAATCTTTTGCGGTGATGTTTGATTGACACAAATTTTCATTTTTTTTTGTGTGGTCGTTTTGGATTTCTAAAAATTATGTATTCCTTTTTGTTGCAAGTTATCTGATATTTTAGCAATTGTACATATTAATATTTGATTTGCAAAAAAGTTATTTGTTGGTATAATACATTTTTATTTGACGTGCGCATGCCAATTTCATTTCACAACACAGAAAGGTGTATGAATAAGTATCCGACGTTATCGCCTTAAGTCCTAATCGTAAAACTCATGGCTGTATTTTACCAAAACTCAGGGTTGTAGTTTAGCATGGTAAGTGGATCAACTGATGTAGCGTCATTGTGTCAACTAGGGGTCGACCCCCGCGCTTCGCGCGTGCATATTTTATATTCATATTTTATAAATTTGTTTATATGCTATATTTTCAGGAAACAATTTTTTTTTTTTAATTTTGAATTTTAGTTTAATAGTCGGTTTATGTTTATAGTTGCATTGTGTGTATATGCATGTGTTTTGTTATTTCTCCTTATTATTGTTTGTATATATATATAACAACAGTTTTCTCTTAATTATGTTGTTAATTTATGTTGAAATATTATTCTTTTTTCATGTGTTTATATGTTGTATTTGACTACTGTGTGATTCTAATTACAGTTATATATATATATACAAATATATATGTAACACCATTTCAAATCTCTCATAAGTTACATATTTAGTTGAACGTATACACATTAACTAAACAAGCTACTTACATTTTATTATAAATGATTTTACTACATATTTGAGAGTTTTAAATTATCTCTTTATGTATGTATATTTTTAGGTTGTTCTTAATTACGCCCTCTAATAGGAAATCTTTTATAATGTTTTGGCCTTTATGCTAATAGATATTTTGGCCCAAGTATTGATTTCTTCGTGAAAGACCAATGAAAAAAGATTTGTGATTTTTTCCTTGTTCCTCATCTCCGAAGAGCATATCCTCTCTCGCTTCTAAAAATCCAACAAATCCCACTCCCATAGCTGATCTTCGATGGCCGCCGTGACTTCAATGCCTTCTGTAGCCATTGTTCCGCTTCTCACATCTGTTTCCGCCATTTTAATTCCCTCATCGATGCTCGCACCTACCTGAAGATCTGATTTCAGAATTTGGAATTTTATGGATCTTATCATTACCGGATCCGGGTGTTCAAAATTTGAAATCTTGCGTGTTGTTTTGAATTTATAGGAGGGGAAATATTGCGATATATGCGGCGTTGTGATTGCAGATGGAGCTGGTGCGTTCAACGAACATCCTTTCAAAAGAAACACAAGGTTTCTTCTGGATAATGAGGTAAAAATCAATCAAATTTTCACAAAAGCTTAGAGTTTTAGCAATTTTGTGAAGTTAGAATAGCGATCATTCTTCATGACATTTCATCTGTGAATAATGAGGGAAGAAGTAGATTAATAGGCACCAGAACTTGGAGTGAAGTTATTGCAAGAGTTGGTTTAACTTCTCCATCTTTTCTTATTTCAAGAATATGTGAACGATTCTCATAGTCTATTATATTGGCTTCAATGGTAGTTAGTCTCTTCCATTAACAAAAATTGGGTAATATGCATTTCAAGATTTATGACGATCATTTACTAAATGACTAAGTTTTGGCTTTGAGAATGCTTGATATATTTATTTTTCCGAGAAACCAATTCGGGTCCGAAAAAATGTATTGATTTGCTGAGATATTACTTTATCGAGTATCAATTTATAGAGGTTATACTGTTAATTATGATAATAATATCATTTTATATGTGTTTTCCGTTGAGTTGTAGTTGATTATCTATAAATTATTTAGTTTATCTTAATTTTTTTTTTCAATTATGAATTTACTATATTGAAGGAACCAGAATTCGCACATATCGTAGATTGGCGAATTTAGTTTAGGGTTTAGGAGAATTATTTTTATTAGAATCATAGCTGAGCCCGTGAAGGC
>PKML01066688.1:247609-260478 GCA_002933935.1 Eutrema yunnanense | reverse complement strand
CTCCTAAAGGTGGAAGGAGAAGCATATGTTACTTGTTTTCTCATTTTTTTAAAGAAATCTCAAAGTCCCTATGAGACTTTTAAAAATGGGGTTTCGTCTAGTAAACTGTCCAATTCAGGACCCAAAACGACAATATAATGCCAAAATGCGAAGAACATACTGTTATTAATTAAGATACACAAGATGGAGTGTGAAGATTAGAAAAAGGAACTAGAGCCTCCTAAATGTGGAAGGAGAAGCATATGTTACTTGTTTTCTCATTTCTTTAAAGAAACCTCAAATTCCCTATGAGAATTATAAAAATGGGGTTTCGTCTAGTAAACGGTCCATTTCACACCCAAAACGGCAATAAAAGGCCAAAATACTTATATTAGACTGTTATTGATTAAGAAAAGCAAGATGGAGTGCTGAGATTAGAAATAGGAACTAGAGCCTCTTAAAGGTGGAAGGAGAAACATTTGTTACTTGTTTTCTCATTTCTTAAAAGAAACCTCAAAGTCCCTATGAGACTTTTAAATATGGGGCTTCGTCTAGTAAACGGTACAATTCATGACCCAAAACGACAATATAAGTCCAAAATGCGAAGAACATATTGTTATTGATTAAGATACACAAGATGGAGTGTTGAGATTAGAAATAGGAACTAGAGCCTCCTAAAGATGGAAGGAGAAGCATATGTTACTTGTTTTCTCATTTCTTTAAAGAAACCTCAAAGTCCTTATGAGAATTATAAAAAAGGGTTTCATCTAGTAAACGGTCCAATTCACACCCAAAACGGCAATATAAGGCCAACATACTTAGATTAGACTGTTATTGATTAAGACACACAAGATGGAGTGCTGAGATTAGAAATAGGAACTAGAGCCTCTTAAAGGTGGAAAGAGAAGCATTTGTTACTTGTTTTCTCATTTCTTAAAAGAAACCTCAAAGTCCCTATAAGACTTTTAAAAATGGGGTTTCGTCTAGTAAACGGTACAATTCATGACCCAAAATGACAGTATAAGTCCAAAATGCGAAGAACATACTGTTATTGATTAAGATACACAAGATGGAGTGTTGAGATTAGAAATAGGAATTATAGCCTCCTAAATATGGAAGGAGAAGTATATGTTACTTGTTTTCTCATTTCTTTAAAGAAACCTCAAAGTCCCTATGAGAATTCAAAAAAAGGGTTTTGTCCAGTAAACAGTCCAATTCAGACCCAAAACGATAATATAAGGCCAAAATGCGAAGAACATAACATTATTGATTAAGATACACAAAATGGAGTGCTGAGACTAAAAATAGAACTAGAGACTCCTAAAGGTAGAAGGAGAAGCATATGTTACTTGTTTTCTAATTTTCTTTAAAGAAACCTCAAAGTCCCTATGAGACTTTTAAATATGGGGCTTCGTCTAGTAAACGGTACAATTCAGGACCCAAAACGACAATATAAGGCCAAAATGCGAAGAACATACTGTTATTAATTAAGATACACAAGATGGAGTGTGGAGATTAGAAAAAGGAACTAGAGCCTCCTAAAGGTGGAAGGAGAAGCATATGTTACTTGTTTTCTCATTTCTTTAAAGAAACCTCAAAGTCTTTATGAGAATTATAAAAATGGGGTTTCATCTAGTAAACGGTCCAATTCACACCCAAAACGGCAATATAAGGCCAAAATACTTATATTAGACTGTTATTGATTAAGACACACAAGATGGAGTGCTGAGATTAGAAATAGGAACTAGAGCCTCTTAAAGGTGGAAAGAGAAGCATTTGTTACTTGTTTTCTCATTTCTTAAAAGAAACCTCAAAGTCCCTATGAGACTTTTAAAAATGGGGTTTCGTCTAGTAAACGGTACAATTCATGACCCAAAACGACAATATAAGTCAAAATGCGAAGAACATACTGTTATTGATTAAGATACACAAGATGGAGTGTTGAGATTAGAAATATAAACTATAGCCTCCTAAAGATGGAAGGAGTAGCATATGTTACTTGTTTTCTCATTTCCTTAAAGAAACCTCAAAGTCCCAATGAGAATTCAAAAAACAGGATTTCGTCCAGTAAACGGTCCAATTCAGACCCAAAACGACAATATAAGGCCAAAATGCGAAGAACATACCATTATTGATTAAGATACACAAAATGGAGTGTTGAGAGTAAAAATAGAACTAGAGACTCCTAAAGGTGGAAGGAGAAGCATATGTTACTTGTTTTCTCATTTCTTTAAAGAAACCTCAAAGTCCCTATGAGACTTTTAAAAATGGGGTTTCGTCTAGTAAACGGTACAATTCATGACCCAAAACGATAATATACGTCCAAAATGCGAAGAACATACTGTTATTGATTAAGATACACAAGATGGAGTGTTGAGATTATAAATAGGAACTAGAGCCTCCTAAAGATGGAAGGAGAAGCATATGTTACTTGTTTTCTCATTTCTTTAAAGAAACCTCAAAGTCCCTATGAGAATTCGAAAAAAGGGTTTCGTCCAGTAAACAGTCCAATTCAGACCCATAACGATAATATATGGCCAAAATGCGAAGAACATACCATTATTGATTAAGATACACAAAATGGAGTGTTGAGAGTAAAAATAGAACTAGAGACTCCTAAAGGTGGAAGGAGAAGCATATGTTACTTGTTTTCTAATTTTCTTTAAAGAAACCTCAAAGTCCCTATGAGAATTCTAAAAATGGGGTTTCGTCTAGTAAACGGTCCAATTCACACCCAAAATGGCAATATAAGGCCAAAATGCTAATATTAGACTGTATTGATTAAGAGACACAAGATGGAGTGCTGAGATTAGAAATAGGAACTAGAGCCTCTTAAAGGTGGAATGAGAAGCATTTGTTACTTGTTTTCTCATTTCTTAAAAGAAACCTCAAAGTCCTTATGAGACTTTTAAAAATTGGGTTTCGTCTAGTAAACGGTCCAATTCAGGACCCAAAACGACAATGTAAGGCCAAAATGCGAAGAACATACTGTTATTAATTAAGATACACAAGATGGAGTGTGGAGATTAGAAAAAGGAACTAGAGCCTCTTAAAGGTGGAAGGAGAAGCATTTGTTACTTGTTTTCTCATTTCTTAAAAGAAACCTCAAAGTCCCTACGAGACTTTTAAAAATGGGGTTTTGTCTAGTAAACGGGACAATTCATGACCCAAAACGACAATATAAGTCCAAAATGCGAAGAACATACTGTTATTGATTAAGATACACAAGATGGAGTGTTGAGATTAGAAATAGGAACTAGAGCCTCCTAAAGATGGAAGGAGATGCATATGTTACTTGTTTTCTCATTTGTTTAAAGAAACCTCAAAGTCCTTATGAGAATTCAAAAAATAGGATTTCGTCCAGTAAACGGTCCAATTTAGACCCAAAACGACAATATAAGGCCAAAATGAGAAGAACATACCATTATTGATTAAAATACACAAAATGGAGTGCTGAGACTAAAAATAGAACTAGAGACTCCTAAAGGTGGAAGGAGAAGCATAAGTTACTTGTTTTCTCATTTCTCTAAAGAAACCTCAAAGTCCCTATGAGAATTAAAAAAATGGGTTTCGTCTAGTAAACGGTCCAATTCACACCCAAAACGGCAATATAAGGCCAAATACTTATATTAGACTGTTATTGATTAAGACACACAAGATGGAGTGTTGAGATTAGAAATAGGAACTAGAGCCTCTTAAAGGTGGAAGGAGAAGCATTTGTTACTTGTTTTCTCATTTCATAAAAGAAACCTCAATGTCCCTATGAGACTTTTAAAAATGGGGTTTCGTCTAGTAAACGGTACAATTCATGACCCAAAACGACAATATAAGTCCAAAATGCGAAGAACATACTGTTATTGAATAAGATACACAAGATGGAGTGTGGAGATTAAAAATAGGAACTAGAGCCTCCTAAAGATGGAAGGAGAAGCATATGTTACTTGTTTTCTCATTTCTTTAAAGAAACCTCAAAGTCCCTATGAGAATTCAAAAACAGGATTTCGTCCAGTAAAAGGTCCAATTCAGACCCAAAACGACAATATAAGGCCAAAATGCGAAGAACATACCATTATTGATTAAGATACACAAACTGGAGTGCTGAGACTAAAAATAGAACTAGAGACTCCTAAAGGTGGAAGGAGAAGCATATGTTACTTGTTTTCTCATTTCTTTAAAGAAACCTCAAAGTCCCTATGAGAATTTTAAAAATGGGGTTTCGTCTAGTAAACGATCCAATTCAGGACCCAAAACGACAATATAAGGCCAAAATACTTATATTAGACTGTTATTGATTAAGACACACAAGATGGAGTGCTGAGATTAGAAATAGGAACTAGAGCCCCGTAAAAGGTATAAGGAGAAGCATTTGTTACTTGTTTTCTCATTTTTTAAAAGAAAACTCACAGTCCCTATGAGACTTTTAAAAATGGGGTTTCGTCTAGTAAACGGTACAATTCATGACCCAAAACGACAATATAAGTCCAAAATGCGAAGAACATACTATTATTAATTAAGATATACAAGATGGAGTGTTGAGATTTGAAATATGAACTAGAGCCTCCTAAAGATGGAAGGAGAAGCATATGTTACTTGTTTTCTCATTTTTTTAAAGAAACCTCAAAGTCCCTATGAGAATTCGAAAAAAAGGGTTTTGTCCAGTAAACGGTCCAATTCAGACCCAAAACGATAATATAAGGCCAAAATGCGAAGAACATACCATTATTGATTAAGATACACAAAATTGAGTACTGAGACTAAAAATAGAACTAGAGACTCCTAAAGGTGAAAGGAGAAGCATATGTTACTTGTTTTCTCATTTTCTTTAAAGAAAACTAAAAGTCCCAATGAGAATTCTAAAAATGGGGTTTCGTCTAGTAAACGGTCCAATTCACACCCAAAATGGCAATATAAGGCCAAAATGCTAATATTAGACTGTTATTGATTAAGACACACAAGATGGAGTGCTGAGATTAGAAATAGGAACTAGAGCCTCTTAAAGGTGGAAGGAGAAGAATTTGTTACTTGTTTTCTCATTTCTTTTAAGAAAACACAAAGTCCCTATGAAAATCCTAAAAATGGGGTTTCGTCTAGTAAACGGTCCAATTCAGGACCCAAAACAACAATATAAGGCCAAAATGCGAAGAACATACTGTTATTAATTAAGATACAGAAGATGGAGTGTGGAGATTAGAAAAAGGAACTAGAGCCTCCTAAAGGTAGAAGGAGAAGCATATGTTACTTGTTTTCTCATTTCTTTAAAGAAACCTCAAAGTTCCTAAGAGAATTCGAAAAACAAGATTTCGTCTAGTAAACGGTCCAATTCATACCTAAAACGATAATATAAGGTCAAAATGCGAAGAACAGACCGTTATTGATTAAGATACACAAGATGGAGTGCTGAGACTAGAAATAAGGACTAGAGACTCCTAAAGGTGGAAGGAGAAGCATATGTTACTTGTTTTCTCATTTCTTTAAAGAAACCTCAAGGTTCCTATGAGAATTCGAAAAACAGGATTTCGTCTAGTAAACGGTCCAATTCAGACCCAAAACGCCAATATAACGCCAAAATGCGAAGAACATACTGTTATAGATTACGACACACAAGATGGAGTGCTGAGACTAGAAATAGGAACTAGAGACTCCTAAAGGTGGAAGGAGAAGCAATTGTTACTTGTTTTCTCATTTCTTAAAAGAAACCTTAAAGTCCTTATGAGACTTCTAAAAACGGAGTTTCGTCTAGCAAACGGTCCAATTCAGAACCCAAAACGACAATATAAGGCCAAAATGCGAAGAACATACCGTTATTGATTAAGATACACAAGATGGAGTGTTGAGATTAAAAATAGGAACTAGAGCCTCCTAAAGATGGAAGGAGAAACATATGTTACTTGTTTTCTGATATATCATGGTTTTTACTCTATTTAAGCCATGATATAAGTCTTTTTTAAAGAGTCTTTAGAGTATTTTGGAGTCTTTTAGAGTCTTTTACAGGTCATAGCACGTTGGGAACATTATTGGAGATACTGGAGCTTTCTGGAGCATTTGGAGCAAAGCAGAAGTTCGTGTTGCTGAGAACCCGATATGAAGCCTTGGTATCGATCGATACCCATCGCAGCAAGACACGACCCGCGAGTTTTCGAAGACTTGAAAATTGTAAAAGTGCCCAGAAGTCTTTGATATTTACAAGAAAGCCCAGAACGTGATTTATGTTATTTATAGGGATTTTTGTATGCTTTATTTTGTAAGCTTTAATTTACTTTGGTTTGAGTCCGAATCTCCCTTCGTCCGAGATCAGATCTCCAAACCTCTTGTTACTCTTTCTATTTTATTGATGATTTATTCAAACATGTTGATTGTTTCATTCTCCATGTCTGAGTAGATCCACTTTAGGTTTAGGGTTTTCTCATAAAGGATTTCTTTGAATGCTAGGTTGATTATCTGTTTAGGATTCACCATCTGAATTAGTTCTTCACTATAGGTTGTTCTCAAAGCTAATTCTAGGTTGACGAATCTGGAACTTAGATCTTAGGATAATTGATTAGGCACGAGAGTGCGATTAATTACCTGATAGAACCTTAGGTGAGCAAATTAATTATTCGCAAAGAGATTTGGTTTAATTGATTTTTGAACATATCAAACCTGAACTTTAAAGTTGATTTACATTTTAGGATTCGCAAAGAGATTTGGTATTCATAGGATTTAGATTTAGATAATTCTCGCAACGACAATTGGTTAATTATACTTTAGTGATTTGAGTACAAGAACTGCATTAAATCTGAATCCTGCTAGTTAGTTTATCTGCATTCATTGATTTCTTGAGAAATACCCTGGGCCTATATTTCATCCATTGATTTACAACTCTTTTAATTTCCGCACTGCTTTCAATTACACCTTTTTGCTTAGCTTGATTTGACGCTATACAATCTATTGAGTGATCTCCGTGAGTCTTTGTGGTTCGACCCTTAGCTATACTGCAACTGCTGATTTAGTACTGTTAGGGTATTAATTTGAGCATATCAAATTTGGCGCCGTTGCCGGGGACTCAATTTCGCCTTTAGATTTTAGCTGTCGAGTTTCGACTAAGTCCGTCAGTATCGATCGATACTCACTAGTATCGGTCGATACTCCGGCGATTTCTTTGTTGATATCGATCGATACCCTCCAGTGTCGATCGATACTCAACGTATTTTTTTGGTTACTTATCTGCCTTGTCTAGTGTTTTGTTTGAAGATGTATGCCTGTTTGTGAAACCAGAAGCAACAAGAGCACTCAGCTAGTTGAACTGTCATTGGAACAGCTAGCACTTGTGGAACGCGCAAACAGAAAGACAAAGTAGACATCAGGGATGAAAAACCTAGTGGTTTTAAGAGTTGATGAAGCTGGAGTCTTGAGAGACCAAGAGGGTCAAGTGTGTAATGAGAGATGGCAGCGACTTGATGAGGCTGGAAACGTCATTGCCCCTTCTGCTGTTGTTGGTCAGATTGTCGCGCCAGCTGCACAAGCCAACGCTAGGAATGCTGTGGTTAATCGTGGTCAAACGATTGGTGAGTACAATAGGCCTGATCAGCGATTCGTCCTCCTGCGTTTGAGAGGAATGAGCTTGAGCTGAAACCTGCATACTACACTCTTGTGGGACAGCATCTCTTTCATGGTCTTCCCAATGAGCATCCTATGGATCATATCGAGAAGTTCGAGGACTTGGTTACTAGCATCAAGAGTAACGGAGTGTCCTACGACTATCTTTTCTGCAAGCTCTTCCCCTACTCTCTAGGTGGAGATGCGACTTACTGGCTGAGGCAGCTACCTCCTGGATCACTGACTACCTGGGAGGAGACTAAGAAGGCTTTCCTGATAAATTTCTACGATGATGCACGATCTGAAGATCTGAGGAACAAGATCTCTCAGTTTTCTCAAGGTCCGGCAGAGGCAGTCAAAGCTGCTTGGATTCGTTTCAAGTCATATCAGAGAGACTGTCCGCACCATGGGTTCACTAGGGTTCAACTGCTAGGTATCTTCTACAGAGGGATCGATTGGAGGTACCAGATGGCTTTGGATACTGCGAGCAATGGGAACTTCAACACCAGGTATCCAGACGATGCGTTTGTACTGATTGAGAACTTGGCGTCTAGCAATAGCACCAAGAATGCTGATTTCGAGCGGAAGAATCAGGCTGGAGGAATCGACGCTTCGCAGATTGCTGAAGTTCAAGCCAAGCTGGATTTCCTAATCGGGAAAAATCAAAGAGCGGTCCACTGTGCTACTGAGAATGAAGTGGAAGATGTTAACTACATTGGTGGTTCTGGTTTTTAGGGTCAACAATTTGGGTACAACACAAATCGAAACTTCACCAACTATGCTCAGCAAGGAGGGTACCAATCCCCACCACCCAAAGCTCCTGAGAGTAAAATTGGGGGTCTGCTTGAACAGCTGGTTCAAGGGCAGGAGAAGATGACAGTAACCTTCAATGGGAAACTGGATGCTGTGTACACCGATTTGAGTGGAAGAATCGAGGCTCTAAATACAAGTCACATGATGCTAGAAACGCAAGTAGCTCAGATTGCAGCAAATGCCAAGGGAAAGTTGGTTCATTCACACAATGCACACGTCAATGCAATCAGCTCAAGTGCAGAAAATTTCGATGAGGATCCTGAAATCGCACAAGCATCGATCGATACCAGCCTGTATCGATCGATATCAGCCCAGACACTTGCTGGAATGGATCTAAAATCCCGTGTATCGATCGATACTGTGGGGATTTCTGAGGAGACAACTGAGATTTCGACTGTGGTGCCTAAGGTAGTTGCAGAACGAGTGTATATACCCAGGATACCTTATCCTATGCCTCGTATTATGACAAGGAAGGAATGGGAAGACGCCAGATGCAAGGTTTTGTTGGATAAATCAGTTGTGGAGCTTCCTTTCGATGATGATAAATCTGCCAGGGACGATTCAAGAACAAGAGTATCGATCGATACCCTACCTGGTGTCGATCGATACCCCTCGCAGAACGAGACAGAAACTGTGAAAACACCTGAGTTGATTGCAGAAAGAGTTCCCAAGCTCAAGAAGCAGAATCCTATTCCTAAACACCTTAGAGATCCTATCACTCCAAAGCAGCTGCGTGGCTTTGAGAAGAGAGTACGAAAGATTCCCCACTCGTTCACTTTTGAAGATGCTCTAGAGGGCTGGCCTCTGCTAAGTCACTTCAAAGATTGCAGAGAAACTGACGAAGAGATCAAGACACTCTTCATGAAGGCCAGAGGTAAACCTCCACTGAGACCGTTGACTAAGAGGGAAGACCCAGGGATCATCTCAGTTCCATGCTCTATCTCTAGAGTTGAATTCAAAGAGTCTCTCATTGACTCAAGAGCCTGCGTCAATGTCATGTCCAGGGCAATTGTAGAGAGATTGGGAGCTGATATTCAACCTCCAAAGACATCTATCACGTTCGCGAATGATTCCACCTCTCTTCCATATGGGGCAATCGCTGATTTGATGATCACAATAGGAGATTGCCTGGTTCCTACTGATTTTCATGTTGTAGAGATGAATGCAATATCTCGTACGCAATTGATTCTCGGAAGACCGTTCATGGCTACGGTTTGTGCGATTATGGACACACCCAACAAGCACATCTCATTCTTATACATTGACAAGGAGGTGTACTACAAAGCCATCCCTAGAGGAACTCCCGGACGTGTCTCTTGCATTGAAGACGTCACAGGAGAGACATTAGCAGTTGATCTTTTGGAAGAGCCTCCTGATGAGCCTACTATCGCAGACGTTTCAGTTGAACCGCCCAGCATCCCCAAGGAAATTGTCAAGAAGGCTAAGGCAACAAAGAAGAAGGCCAAGAGCAAAAGAGTCGACGATCCCCATGTCACATTAATCCCTCAGAAGAGTGATGGGAATTCGATTGAGTACAAGGTGAAGTGTAAAGGAGCCTCGAAAGCATTCTCCAAGGCTAGAGTTCTTCTTACTTCTGAGCTGAAAGAGAAAGAGCAGGAGTTTATGGAAGGCATGTTGAGCAGAACTCTGAAGATAGCAATGTCAAGTTGTGGAGCCTGTTTTGGTGCAAGCTCTCATTCTCATCCTGCCTGAAGGGCGTTACAGTCAAGCTAATGACGTTAAACAAGCGCTTGGTGGGAGGCAACCCACTGGTGAGTCTGTTTTTGATTCTTTTTCTTTTTATTTTTTGTTATGTGTCTGTGTTAGGATAAACAAGGAGCAAAAATCCAAAATCGCCTAGTGTCGATCGATACCCCATTGTATCGATCGACACCAATCGCGAATGAGAGGTTCAGCATATCGATTTAAGCCTGGTATCGATCCATACCAGGCTGTGTGTCAATCGATACTAGATGTTCCAGCAAGGTAACTTCTTGTTTTTTCCCAATTTTATTCTGTTCTTTTGTTTTCTTTCACTGACTCTAGGCTAGATAACACTGGGGACAGTGTTTTTCAAGTCTGGGGGAGGTGTCTGCTGACATTGTGTTTGTTTTTCTTAGAGTCAGTCGTTTTATCGGGTCAAAATTATTTTATTGAGTCAAAACTTGTTGGAGATGATGATCGTGTGCTTGAATTGTTGTTTTGATTTTATTTTTGAGTGTTCAGTATTGCAGGATCAGCTCTAGATCGACTAATGAAAAATCCAAGGACTGACCAGTTGATTAGAAAACATCCATGTTTCCAGCAGAGTTCTTCTGAAGTCTGAGCCAACTTTTGCACTTTATCTATGTGGTTAGTGTTTTTAGAGCTTGATTCATCATTCATATCTGATAGAGGAACCCATGTGTTTAGAGTTATGGTATCTCTTTCCCCTGTTATAAGTTGATAAATAAGAGTGAAGAACATACTTTTATAGATTACGACACACAAGATGGAGTGATGAGAGTAGAAATAGGAACTAGAGACTCCTAAAGGTGGAAGGAGAAACATTTGTTACTTGTTTTCTCATTTCTTAAAAGAAACCTCAAAGTCCCTATGAGACTTCTAAAAATGGGGCTTTGTCTAGCAAACGGTCCAATCCAGGACCCAAAACGACAATATAAGGCAAAAATGCGAAGAACAGACCGTTATTGATTAAGATACACAAGATGGAGTGTTGAGATTAGAAATAGGAACTAGAGCCTCCTAAAGATGGAAGGAGAAGCATATGTTACTTGTTTTATCATTTCTTTAAAGAAACCTCAAAGTCCCTATGAGAATTCGAAAAACAGGATTTCATCTAGTAAACGGTCCAATTCAGACCCAAAATGACAATATAAGGCCAAAATGCGAAGAACAGACCATTATTGATTAAGACACACAAGATGGAGTGCTGATGAAAGGACCACATTTTTTTTTTTTTGCAGAAATAATTAAACAAACATTAAACAATAATTAAGCAATTATTACAAGACAAGTTCTACAGGTACAATAGTAAAAACAACTGGTATCGATCGATACTCCCCTAGTGACGGTCGATACCCAAACAACAGAAGCAAACCCCCGGGTCCTAATCATCCCCTCTTCACTGCCTCGATTCCACGATCACGCCATATCTTTACCTGCATCGACAAAAGTGATGCATCAACATTTGGCTAACCAAATGCTGAGTGAGATTGATCATCCCAACAACAGGCCACCAATAAGCACAATCAACAATTATCAATGATTAATTAACAACAATTAAACTTTCAGCACAAGGCCACAACTGGTATCGATCGATACCCCCATAGTGTCGATCGATGCCCAAACAACACACTACTCCCGACAAGGGACTGGTATCGATCCATACTAAAACCAACACATGGTATCGATCGATACAACCACAACTCAAGATCACCGCCGAAGGACGGGTATCGATCGATACTCACATGGTATCGGTCGATACTCACGAGACCTAAACACAGGAATCGCCATACAAGCCACAAAAAGTGCACCAATCAAGCTTAACAAGCACCACGCAAGCTTACTTGCTAACCTTTGGTCCCAACTCACCTTTAACACGATGGATCGAGCTCTTAAAACGACTTCCCGTGCTCAAGATCGATCTCCCTCTCTTCTCACAAGCTCTCGCCAACACAAGCTCGTCCAACCTCTTCTTCAAGCTTCTCCCAAGCTCAAAACTCCCTTGATCTCGCAAGATCTAAGCTTCACCAAGCTTTCCTTCTCTCTCTCTCTTTCTCCTTCTCTCACGCTCTTTCTTTCTCTCTTTCGCGACCAACCTTGGTCTTATCCTCGAAGGATATGCTTTTATACTTGAAAAAAGATAAGAGAAGAAGACAATCAGGAGAAAAACCTGGCTGGTGTCGATCGATACATGCCGGTATCGATCGATACCGCCCCCGGAACAACCCGAATTAATTATTTTTCCCCAATAATCAATTCTTCCGGAACGCGGGCATTATAATTCTCCCCCACTAACTTATATTCGATCTCGAATCTTCGTTACCGTTCATCTCCAATGAACCTTAATCGTCGCAACGATTACATAAACCTTGGCCAACCCGGCCACTCAACACTCACACGAGGTCCAAAATCAACCTCCGAGGTTTCCCACTCAGTCCCTATTCTTATGACACCGCGGCATCATATGTACTTATTGCTCAAACACACGCCAACCCCATCACTCAAGACACCGCAGCATCTCCGAGTTCCGAGCGTCAGCCATATCCCGCAGGATATCCACCATACCTCGCAAGGTATCAACCATACCACAGCACCCAAGACACCGCAGCATCTCCGAGTTCTGGGTATCTGCTGTACCACTCCCCTCGGTAATATAACCTGAAAGAGTCTCAATACCCCATACCACTCAATTCTAGGGAATATATCCTACGTCTAGGACATACTCCTTACGAATCCACGGTATCACGTATCACTCTAGGCTATAAACCTCCCGAGTC
>PKML01066688.1:215590-238213 GCA_002933935.1 Eutrema yunnanense | reverse complement strand
CTGAGGCTAAACCTCCACAACCCCGGAACCACAGGAGCCTGAGCCGGTACCCTCTCTGGCAACTGCTCCAACAACCTTGTCAAAAGATCCGCAATGCGATCATCTCGGGCCCGAGCATCATCCGCTGCTACACCCGCAACACCCGCTGGAACACCAGCCACACTGGCACTCATGCCAACCACACCCTCAGACCCAAGCCGACTCGCACGCGACTCTTAGACCTGCTCCTCCGGCACACGGCCACGACTCCTATCACGGCCACGACCTCCACCACAGCCACGACCTCTACCACGGCCTCTAGCCATCTGCACACATGCAGAAACACAAGCTACGAAAGCTACAACAATCATCACAATAAAGATACTCACCGTGGAATCCTACAAGGCTCACAGAGGATGATTCTAACCCCACACAACACCCAATTAACTCTAGAACCACCTAGGCTCCTAGAATCGCATGGGCTCCTAGAACCGCATAGGCTCCTAGAACCGTATGCGCTCTGATACCAAATTGAAAGGACCGCACCGCAAAATTTTTTTTTTTTTTGCAATAATAAATGACAACAATAATAACCAATCATTAACCAATAATAATCAACAATTATTACAACCCAGGTTAACGATTCTAAACAACGACAACTAATACAACCGGTATCGATCGATACTCCCGTAGCGTCGATCGATACCCCAACAGCGGAACAACTCCCGGGTCCTAATCATCCCCTCTTCACCGCCTCGATTCCACGATCCCGCCTTATCTTTACCTGCATCGACAAAAGTGATGCATCAACATTTGGCTAACCAAATGCTGAGTGAGATTGATCATCCCAACAACAGGCCACCAATTAACAATTATCACGAATTATTAATTCACACCAGCACAAAGCCACAACCGGCATCGATCGATACACACATGGTATCGATCGATGCCCCACAACACACGGTACCCACACAAGGGCCTGGTATCGATCGACACACAGCACCACACATGGTATCGATCGATGCCACACGACACACGGTACCCACACAAGGGCCTGGTATCGATCGACACCCAACACCACACTTGGTATCGATCGATGCCACACGACTCAAGCCTATCACCTCGATAGCCTACCCTCGATTCTATCCACACAGAACTCGAGACCACCGCCAAAGGACCGGTATCGATCGATACTCGCATGGTATCGATCGATACTCCCTGCGATTCACCACAACCACCGCGAGATCTTACCCAGAACTCGCCAGGACCACACACACAACACGACAATCAAGCTTAACAACACACACAAACGCTTAATTGCTAACCTTTGGTCCCAACTCACCTTAAAACACGCTGGAACGAGCTCTAGAAGACCTCTCCTCTTCTCGCAAGCCCACGCCCCAAGCCAAGCTTCTCCCAAGCTCTTCTCCGAGCTTCTCACAAGCTCCAAACCTCTCGATCTCGCAAGATCTCAGCTTCGCAAAGCTTTTCTCTCTCTTCTCTCCTTCTCTCTCTCTCTCCCTCGACCATTCTGAGCTTCGCTTTATCCTTATCCCCAAGGATAAGCTTTTATATCGAAAGAAGAAAGAGAAGAAGAAGATAACCACGACAAAACCCGGCTGGTATCGATCGATACTGGCCGGTATCGATCGATACTGGCCCCTTCCGGACACGGGCATTACAGTATCGATTGATGTTTGTCGTGAAATCAGGTACTCAGCAACATGACTTCAGCTTCTGCTCCAAACTGCTCCAGAAAGCTCCAATAACTCCAATTAGGCTCCAAACGTGCTAGAACCTGTAAAAAACTCTATAATACTACAAAATACTAGAAAGACTCTATAAAAAAGACTTATATCATGGCTTAAACAGGGTAAAAATCATGATATATCAAGTGCTGAGATTAGAAATAGGAACTAGAGCCTCTTAAAGGTGGAAGAAGAAGAATATGTTACTTGTTTTCTCATTTCTTATAAGAAAACACAAAGTCCCTATGAAAATTCTAAAAATGGGGTTTCGTCTAGCAAACAGTCCAATTCAGACCCAAAACGACAATATAAGGTCAAAATGCGAAGAACATACCGTTATTGATTAAGATACACAAGATGGAGTGCTGAGACTAGAAATAAGGACTAGAGACTCCTAAAGGTGGAAGGAGAAGCATATGTTACTTGTTTTCTCATTTCTTAAAAGAAACCTCAAAGTCCCTATGAGAATTCTAAAAATGGGGGTCGTCTAGTAAACAGTCCAATTCAGACCCAAAACGCCAATAAAAGGCCAAAATGCGAAGAACATACTGTTATAGATTACGACACACAAGATGGAGTGCTGAGACTAGAAATAGGAACTAGAGACTCCTAAAGGTGGAAGGAGAAGCATTTGTTACTTGTTTTCTTATTTCTTAAAAGAAACCTCAAAGTCCCTATGAGACTTCTAAAAACGGGGTTTCGTCTAGCAAACGGTCCAATTCTGGACCCAAAACGACAATATAAGGCCAAAATGCGAAGAACATACCGTTATTGATTAAGATACACAAGATGGAGTGTTGAGATTAAAAATAGGAACTAGAGCCTCCTAAAGATGGAAGGAGAAGCATATGTTACTTGTTTTCTCATTTCTTTAAAGAAACCTCAAAGTCCCTATGAGAATTCGAAAAAAGGGTTTCGTCCAGTAAACGGTCCAATTCAAACCCAAAACGACAATATAAGGCCAAAATGCGAAGAACATACCATTATTGATTAAGATACACAAAATGGAGTGCTGAGACTAAAAATAGAACTAGAGACTCCTGAAGGTGGAAGGAGAAGCATATGTTACTTGTTTTCTCATTTTCTTTAAAGAAACCTCACAGTCCCTATGAGAATTCTAAAAATGGGGGTTCGTCTAGTAAACAGTCCAATGCACACCCAAAATGGCAATATAAGGCCAAAATGCTAATAATAGACTGTTTTTGATGGAGTGCTGAGATTAGAAATAGGAACTAGAGCTTCTTAAAGGTGGAAGGAGAAGCATTTGTTACTTGTTTTCTCATTTCTTAAAAGAAACCTCAAAGTCCCTATGAGACTTTTAAAACTTGGGTTTCGTCTAGTAAACGGTCCAATTCAGGACCCAAAACGATAATATAAGGCCAAAATGCGAAGAACATACTGTTATTAATTAAGAAACACAAGATGGAGTGTGGAAATTAGAAAAGGGAACTAGAGCCTCCCAAAGGTGGAAGGAGAAGCATATGTTACTTGTTTTCTCATTCCTTTAAAGAAACCTCAAAGTTCCTAAGAGAATTCGAAAAACAGGATTTCGTCTATTAAACGGTCCAATTCAGATCCAAAACGATAATATTAGGTCAAAATGCGAAGAACAGGCCGTTATTGATTAAGATACACAAGATGGAGTGCTGAGACTTGAAATAAGGAGTAGAGACTCCTAAAGGTGGAAGGAGAAGCATATGTTACTTGTTTTCTCATATCTTTAAAGACACCTCAAAGTTCCTATGAGAATTCGAAAAATAGGATTTCGTCTAGTAAACGGTCCAATTCAGACCCAAAACGCCAATAAAAGGCCAAAATGCGAAGAACATACTGTTATAGATTACGACACACAAGATTGAGTGCTGAGACTAGAAATAGGAACTAGAAACTCCTAAAGGTGGAAGGAGAAGCATTTGTTACTTGTTTTCTCATTTCTTAAAAGAAACCTCAAAGTCCCTATGAGACTTCTAAAAACGGGGTTTCGTCTAGCAAACGGTCCAATTCAGGACCCAAAACGACAATATAAGGCCAAAATGCGAAGAACATACCGTTATTGATTAAGATACACAAGATGGAGTGTTGAGATTAAAAATAGGAACTAGAGCCTCCTAAAGATGGAAGGAGAAGCATATGTTACTTGTTTTCTAATTTTTTTAAAGAAACCTCAAAGTCCCTATGAGAATTCGAAAAACAGGATTTCGTCCATTAAACGGTCCAATTCAAACCCAAAACGACAGTATAAGGCCAAAATGCGAAGAACATACCATTATTGATTAAGATACACAAAATGGAGCGTTGAGACTAAAAATAGAACTAGAGACTCCTAAAGGTGGAAGGAGAAGCATATGTTACTTGTTTTCTCATTTCTTTAAAGAAACCTCAAAGTTCCTATGAGAATTATAAAAATGGGGTTTCGTCTAGTAAACGGTCCAATTCACACCCAAAACGGCAATATAAGGCCAAAATACTTATATTAGACTGAGATTAAAAATAGGAACTAGAGCCTCTTAAAGGTGGAAGGAGAAGCATTTGTTACTTGTTTTCTCATTTCTTAAAAGAAACCTCAAAGTCCCTATGAGACTTTTGGTACAATTCAGGACCCAAAACGACAATATAAGGCCAAAATGCGAAGAACATACTGTTATTAATTAAGATACACAAGATGGAGTGTGGAGATTAGAAAAAGGAACTAGAGCCTCTTAAAGGTGGAAGGAGAAGCATATGTTACTTGTTTTCTCATTTCTTTAAAGAAACCTCAAAGTTCCTAAGAGAATTCGAAAAACAGGATTTCGTCTAGTAAACGGTCCAATTCAAACCCAAAACGATAATATAAGGTCAAAATTCGAAGAACAGACCGTTATTGATTAAGATACACAAGATGGAGTGCTGAGACTAGAAATAAGGAATAGAGACTCCTAAAGGTGGAAGGAGAAGCATATGTTACTTGTTTTCTCATTTCTTTAAAGAAACCTCAAAGTTCCTATGAGAATTCGAAAAACAGGATTTCGTCTAGTAAACGGTCCAATTCAGACCCAAAACGCCAATATAAGGCCAAAATGCGAAGAACATACTGTTATAGATTACGATACACAAGATGGAGTGCTGAGACTAGAAATATGAACTAGAGACTCCTAAAGGTGCAAGCAGAAGCATTTGTTACTTGTTTTCTCATTTCTTAAAAGAAACCTCAAAGTCCCTATGAGACTTCTAAAAACAGGATTTCGTCTAGTAAACGGTCCAATTCAGACCCAAAACGAGAGTCTAAGGCCAAAATGCGAAGAACATACCATTATTGATTAAGATACAAATGATATCATCATATTTTGCATCATTCTAGCATCTGTTTCCTTTAGGTTTCGAGCCATTTACATGTAGTTCATGATATATCTTTAGCATTTTAGTCATTTTAGGAGTCTAGTGTGTCTACATTTAGTCTTAGAGAGTCCTTGCATGTTTTGGATCGCATTTCAGGTGCTAAAGAGGAGATTCGAGAACCGAGGAGAGGAGACGGAAACCGTACCGACGTCACTGGTCGGTATTGGTGCTCGGTATCAAAAGCAGAGGAGTTACACCGATGTCACTGCTCGGTGTAACTGATCGGTAGAGCCCGACGGAGGAAAACAGCCACAATACCGACGTATAACACCGAGGAGTGACGTCGGTATCGAAGCTTCAGGGGATTGTACCGATGTCACTGCTCTGTGTCACTGCTCGGTGCTGCCACAGGAAAAAACCCGGGGGAAAAGTCCTTAATACCGAGCAACGATACCGAGGAGTGGCCTCGGTATCCACTGAAGATCACCAGCCAAACATCTCCTCAATACCGACGCCACTGCTCGGTGCACTAACCCATGCTCAATACCGAGGTGTTACACCGAGCAGTGACCTCGGTATTGACCAAACCAGAACTTTTTATCCATTTAAACCGGGTTGGTACCCGGTTTGTCCAGGGTCGACCCGGTTTGGCACTATTCACTATTTAAGCCCAAAAACCTAATTTGGAGGGGCTAAGTCTTTTCTTAAGCAAAAACCCTCTCTAAGAGTGATTTGTAAGAGATTGATCCTTTTGATTTTATGCAATTTGAGTAATGTTTTCTTGATTGAATCCATCTATCTTCTACTTTCTAATCATCCAATCATCTTGATCATGAGTTTTAACACTTGTTTTCTTGGATTTGTTAAACCCATGATGATTAGTGAGTAGTCTTAAGGACCTTGGGATAGGGTAGATTAGGGTAATCTATGATTTGATTAGTGGTGTTTAGGGTTAGATAATCTTATATTCCTTCTTGTCTAGAGTCCCCAATGCTAGATCTAGTTTGAAAGAGTGGATCTAGATCACAAGGCATTTCATGAACACCAGGTGTTTGATGAAATGCCAAGACCAACTAGACAAGAGATTTATGTTCCTAACCTAAGATATTAGTTGTTTAGGGCATATCTTTGGTTGATCTTGTTATGATCCTTAATGCTTGCTAGTTGTTAATCCACAAATGATGATTTGCTAATGGACTTGATAGTTAACAAAGTGATTAGTTACTTGAAAGAGAACTAATATAGATTAGAGATCTATTGCCTAGGAATGAGCTTCTTGAGTAAATGAACACCACTAATTGGACTTGGATCACCTTATATCATTAACCTTATCTCTTGCTCCGCTTTTGTTATTTGGATCACAAATCGTTTAGTTATTACTTCGCTTAACTTGAACTTGAATACTTAATCACCAATTACCTTGTTTAGCTTAAATTACTTATGAACCTTGCATTCTTAGTGTTTAGAACAATCCCGATTAAGGATTGATAACCTCCTTACTACGTCGTATTGGGGATATTGATACCTCCTAGAGACTAAAAAGTCTTGTATCAATTTGGCGCCGTTGCCATATTGGGATTTGTTTTAACATTAAGGTTTAGACTCTTTGTGAGATTAAGCTTTATTTGCTACAAAGTTACTAATCTTGTTTGCTTTCCATTGCTCTCTCTAAACCTATAGGTTCATGCATACACGATCTCGAGGCAACAACAATCTAGTTGGACCACGGGACGACATACATCGATCATACCGAGGGTTTCGAACAAGGGAAGCACGTGTAATACAACAAGAAGTTGAGACCAACATGGATCACTATGAGAATGTTCCACTTGGGAACGTCAATGAACCCATTCCCCACCAAAGGAACGGTGGGAATGGGGATGGAAACGGCAACAACCAAGGAGGGGGTGGCAATGGAAACCATCCCACACAAGGTGGTAATGGAAACCATCCCGCACAAGGAGGGCACGCCCACAACGACCCTAATCCACCCGCCCGGCCAAGAGGTCCCAACCATCCACTAAGAGCTAGAAACGTTGTTGGAGAAGGCGATGCCGCTAACGCTCACCAAAACCGCCAAGGCATTCAAGCTCCACCGGTGGAGAATAATAACTTCGAAGTAAAACCGGGAGTTATTAACATGGTTCAAGCCAACAAATTTCATGGCTTGTCCATGGAGGATCCCTTGGACCACATTGACCAATTTGACCGGATATGTGGTCTCACGAAGATCAATGGGGTCTCCGAAGATGGGTTCAAGCTTCGTCTCTTCCCATTCTCTTTGGGTGACAAGGCTCACCAATGGGAAAAGACATTACCCCAAGGATCTATCACTTCGTGGGATGATTGCAAACGCGCGTTTCTCGGCAAATTCTTCTCACCGGCTAGAACCGCAAAGCTTCGCAACGAGATTTCAAGTTTCACACAACGATCCAATGAGTCTTTTAATGAGGCTTGGGAGAGATTTAGAAGCTACACGTCTCAATGCCCACATCACGGCTTTAGCAACGCCTCTCTCCTGAGCACACTCTACCGTGGTGCTTTGCCTAAAATCCGTATGCTACTTGACACGGCATCTAACAGGAACTTCTTGGCTAAAGACGTTGACGAAGCAATGGAGCTTGTCGAGAATTTGGCCCCAAGTGACGGTACCTACGGCGACGACTATGACCGCGCCACAAGGACCACTAGTGACTTTGATGAGAACAAACGGGCCAAAGACATGAAATCTCTTAACGACAAGTTGGATAAGCAAGCCAATTTGATTGATAAACTACTAGTGTCTTCCCAAAAGACAGTCAACTTCGTGGATGCTTATGATGAGAACCAAGGTTATTTTCAAGAGGTGAACGTAGACATGAACACTCAAGAGGAGGTTAACTACTTGGGGAATCAAGGGAACTTCCAAAACCAAGGAAATTACCAACGCCAAGGGTTCAATCAAAACTATCGGAACCACCCAAACTTCTCCTACCGGAACACAAATGTGGAGAACCCAAGAGATCAAGTCTACCCTCCACAACCTACTCAACCTCAAGAAGCCCCACAAAAACAATTTGAACCTCAAGGGCAAGCTTCTAATACCAACAATCAAGCCTTTGTCCCAAGGAATCAATTCCAAGGGAACCAAGGTGGATTTCAACACAAAGCTCCATCGGGTTTTCAAACACCTACGTCTAAACCGCAAGAACTTGATTTAAGCTCCATATTCCAACAACTACTTAAGGGACAAGCGGAGATCCATACGAAGGTGGATTGCTCTTACAATGACCTCAACACAAAGATTGAGGCTTTGAACTCCAAGGTCAAACACATGGAGAACGAAGGTGTTACTTCTTCTTCATGTCCACAAGGTCAACTACCGGGAAAATACGAAGCGAATTCCAAGGAGTATGTCAATGCCATAACCTTGCGAAGTGGCATGGTCTTGCCTACAAGAGAAGCCCCTCTCAATGCGGACATTGAGGACCAAAGTGGGGGGGGGGTGGAACTTCAAGAAGATGAGGTAGTAAAGGAGCACGATAAGGTTGAAGAAGTTGAGAAGATCAAGCCTAGAGATGTTGTTTCTCAAGAGAAGCCAACGAAGAATGTATTCGTCCCTAAGCCATACGTCCCAAAGCTACCTTTTCCCGGTTGTTTCAAGAAACAACTCATGGACAAGTATAAAGCTATTTTTGATAGGCAAATGGGGAAAGTGGAACTCACAATGCCTTTGGTGGATGCATTCTTACTTGTCCCTCAATATGCCAAGTTTTTGAAAGATGATGTGAATGAAAGAGCTAAGGAGATGGAATCCATGGTCATTCTAACTCATGAGTGTAATGCCATTATACAAAAGAAGATGGTACCCAAGAACCTAGGAGACCCGGGATCCTTTACCTTACCTTGTGCTCTTGGACCTCTAGCTTTCAATCATTGTTTATGTGATCTTGGAGCAAGTGTAAGCCTCATGCCATTTTCGGTAGCTGAGAGATTAGGCTTCACACGCTACAAAGCATGCAACATCTCTCTAATATTGGCAGATAGGAGCGTGAGGGTTCCTATTGGTCTACTTGAGGATCTACCAATTGTGGTGAAGGATTTCATCGTCCCCACGAACTTTGTGGTTCTTGAAATGGAGACCATGGATGAGCTAGCCAATGAAATACTTGAAGAAATGAGAGTAGAAGACGGGTTAGAAGTGGTTTTGACGAAGGAGCACGACGATCATGGGTTTTTAAGCAAGGAAAGTCAAGGTTATGAGTTTTTCATGGATTCTCACAAACGGTCGACAAAGACACCACATTTATTAAGTTGTGCATCCGGGGTACCACGGTTCAAGAAGAGTTCGTTCTAGCCGTCGAAGAGACTAGCAATGGTAAGACTAGTTTTGAGGATGACGATTGGAGCGAGCTCAAAGCCCCAAAGGTGGACCTAAAGCAACTTCCCGCGGGATTAAGGTATGCGTTCTTAGGTCCAAACGAGTTATACCCGGTTATTGTGAACGAGAGTCTAGATGAAAACGAACTATCCTCCCTTCTTGTGGAACTTAGGAAGTATAGGAAAGCAATTGGCTATTCTTTAGATGATATCAAGGGCATTTCCCCAAGTTTGTGCACGCATAGAATCCATTTAGAGGATGAATCAAAGACCTCTATTGAACATCAAAGAAGGTTAAACCCTAATTTGAAAGATGTTGTAAAGAGAGAGATTCTTAAGCTCTTGGACGCGGGCATTATCTATCCAATATCGGATAGTACGTGGATCTCCCCGGTTCATAGTGTGCCTAAGAAAGGGGGGATGACGGTTGTTAGAAATGATAAGAATGAAATGATTCCTACTAGGACAATAACCGGGCATAGGATGTGCATTGACTATAGGAAGTTAAACTCATATACTCGAAAAGATCACTTCCCGTTACCTTTCATATATCAAATGCTTGAACGTCTCGCTAATCATCCTTTTTATTGTTTCCTAGACGGTTATTCGGTTTTCTTTCAAATACCCATACACCCGAATGACCAAGAGAAAACAACTTTCACATGCCCTTACGGTACCTTCGCATATCGAAGGATGCCGTTCGGGTTGTGTAATGCTCCCGCAACTTTCCAACGTTGTATGATGTCCATTTTTTCGATCTTATTGAAGACATGGTAGAGACCTTTATGGACGAATTCTCCGTGTATGGATCTTCTTTTGGTGTTTGCTTGTCTAATCTTTGTAGGGTCTTGCAACGATGCGAAGAAGCAAACTTGGTGCTCAATTGGGAGAAGTGCCATTTTATGGTACGTGAGGGGATCGTGCTAGGACACAAGATCTCCGAGAAGGGGATAGAGGTGGACAAAGCCAAGATTGAGGTGATGGTTAGTTTGGAGCCGCCGAAGTCGTTCAAAGACATCCGGTCTTTCTTGGGTCATGCGGGGTTCTACCGAAGGTTCATCAAGGACTTTTCAAAGATTACTAGACCCCTCTCCCGTTTGCTTTGCAAAGAGGTCGAGTTTGTGTTTGATGAGGAGTGCATGGAAGCATTCCTAGAGATCAAGAAAGCGTTGATTAGCGCCCCATATCGTCCAAGCACCGGATTGGGACCTTCCGTTTGAAATCATGTGTGATGCTAGCGACTATGTGGTTGGAGCCGTTTTGGGTCAAAAGAAAGACAAGAAGACCAATGTGATCTACTATGCTAGTAGAACTCTAGACGATGCTCAAACTAGGTATGCAACCACGGAGAAGGAGTTGTTGGCCGTAGTCTTTGCCATGGAGAAGTTTAGATCTTATGTTGTGGGTTCAAGGGTGATTGTCTACACCGATCACGCAGCTTTAAGATACATTCATGCAAAGAAGGACACGAAACCGAGACTATTACGTTGGATCTTGCTACTCCAAGAATTCGATTTGGAGATAGTAGACAAGAAAGGCATAGAGAACGGAGTAGCGGATCACTTGTCTAGGATGAGGATAGAAGACCTCATCCCCATTGAAGACAAGCTTCCCATAGAAAGTCTCATGGTTGTGAAGGTATTGAGAAGGGGGGTTGAAGCCGTGAATGGTATGGAGGATGCTAGGGGTCTACAAGATGAAAAGCTCCCATGGTTTGCGGATCTAGTCAACTACCTAGTTTGTGGGAAGGAACCGCCTTTGGATGGGTATAAGAAGAAGAAGTTATTCCACGACGTTACTAGATATTATTGGGATGAGCCCTACTTGTACAAGTTGTGTTCGGATGGGTTGTATAGAAAGTGCGTAGCGGAAGAAGAAGTGCAAGGGATCCTACTCCATTGTCACAGGTCAAGCTATGGCGGGCATGACGCATCCTACAAAACCGCTACAAAGGTCTTGCAATCCAGTTTTTGGTGGCCTTCGTTATTCAAGGATGCACACACCTTTGTCTCCATGTGTGATGCATGCCAAAGGAAAGGGAATATTGGGAGAAGAGATGAGATGCCCCAAAACCCAATCCTTGTGGTGGAGATGTTTGACGTGTGGGGCATCGACTTTATGGGACCTTTCCCGTCATCGTATGGTAACCAATACATATTGGTGGTGGTCGATTACGTCTCCAAATGGGTGGAAGCCATTGCAAGCCCGACCAACGATGCCAAAGTCATTCTAAAACTGTTCAAGTCCGTAATCTTCCCAAGGTTCGGAGTCCCAAGAGTGGTCATTGGTGATGGGGGCAGCCATTTCATCAACAAGGTGTTTGAAAACTTACTAAAGAAGCACGGTGTGAAGCATAAGGTAGCAACGCCTTACCATCCTCAAACGAGTGGCCAAGTAGAAGTGTCAAACCGGCAAATCAAAGCCATACTTGAGAAGACGGTTGGGGGTTCAAGGAAGGATTGGGCCAGCAAGTTGGATGATGCTTTATGGGCATACCGGACCGCCTTTAAAACACCTATAGGGACTACACCATTCAACTTGCTTTATGGGAAGTCATGCCATCTACCGGTTGAGTTGGAATACAAGGACCTATGGGAGGTGAAGCTACTTAACTTCGACATCAAGATCGCACAAGAGAGGCGGTTGATCCAACTTCACGAGTTAGAGGAGACTAGGCTCGATGCCTATGAGAGCTCGAGAATCTACAAGGAGAGGACCAAAGCATTACACGACAAGAGGATTGTGCACAAAGACTTCAAGGTTGGGGACCTAGTGTTGGTATTCAATTCCCGGTTGAAACTCTTTCCCAGGAAGCTCAAGTCAAGGTGGTCGGGTCCGTTTGAGGTTAAGGAAGTAAGGCCGTATGGGGCCGTTGTGCTTGTTAACAAAGAAGGCCAAGATTTCATTACAAACGGCCAAAGACTCAAACCTTACCGGGCAGATCAAACCGTCGAGAAAGGAGGATCGATCCCCCTCGATGATGTCCCTCTAGCTTGAGAATGGTAACAAACGTCCAACTTAGTGACGTTAAACAAAGTGGTCTTGGGAGGCACCCCAAGCTTATCATTGTACATATTTTCTTTTTGTTTATCTTTCTTTTCTATCTTTGCTAGATCTTTTTGATGTTTTTGTTGAGTATGCATAGGAGTTCAAAGGCAAAAAGGCGAATACCGAGCAGTGACACCGAGGAGTGACCTCGGTATGGACTTACCAAGAAAAATACCGATGTCAGAGGTCGGTATCACAGCTCGGTATGGAAACAGGAGGAAAACTTCCTTAATACCGACGAGTGGTACCGAGGAGTGACCTCGGTATTGACCAATACCGAGGTGTGATACCGAGGAGTGACCTCGGTATGCCGTGTAAAACGAGGACCAATACCGACGTCACAGGTCGGTGCCACAGCTCGGTATGGAAACAGGAGGAAAAGCTCCTTAACACCGATGAGCGATACCGAGGAGTGACCTCGGTATTGATTAATACCGAGGTGTGACACCGAGGAGTGACATCGGTGTTCGCCAAAAATTTTGAAAAATTCGGACCCGATCCAGGTAAGATCCAACCCGACCCAGGTAAGTCTCCTTCTTCTTCCTCTTCCACGCGACCAGACCCAATTTTTTTTTACCTTCTCTTTCGCGATTTCAAGAGAGAAAATTCCCAATCTCCCTCTTTTCTCAACCAAATTTGGTGATTCAAAGCCCTATAATCTCGATTTTCACTGCTCTTTTTGGATTTATCATCATTTCAAGCATCTAATCCAAATTCCCCAAGGTATTATTCAATTAAATTTTTGAAAACCATGATTTTGTTCTTGAAGAAACATTGCTTGAATATGGTTTGATATTGTTGTTCATATATGCAAATACATTGGGGATGGTTTATCTATGCTTAAACTTGATGATTCATATGCAATATATTGAGAAATTGGGATTTTGAGAGTTAGGGATTGTGAATTGGGATAATTTGTTTGTTAGGTGCGAATTGTGACCTTCAGTCATTGCTCTAAGATCATCTTTTGGTGACCCCTTGTTGATTTGATAAGAAATTGTACCTATGCTCATGAATAGTCTCAAGCATATTTGTTGGTACAATGTCGGACAAGGGCGCTCCATCGACACGGGCACGGACCAAGGTTTCAACAGTTGGGAAAAGGAAAGGAATTGCCCAAGCTACGGCCGCGGAAAAAGGAAAAGGGATTGCCAAAGCTAGTGCCAAGGCAAAAGCCAAAGCCACGACCACGGCAAAGGGAAAGGGAAAGAGAGTCGAAGAAGAGGTCGAGAGAGAGAACCCAAGTGGAGATGTCCCCATGCCGGGACGGACAAAGCCAAGTGAGCAAGAGTATTTCGACAAATCTTGCCTAATGAAATCCGAGCAAGGCAAATTTGTCGATACGGACACAATGGAGAGAATGGGTATAAGCGACGAAGTGTGGGCTCTCTTTGAGAATATGGGGCTAAGAAAGTTCATGAGCATGAAACACGAAGCTACCAAGGCACTCACTGGTAAGTTTCTAGCTACCCTACGAGCTAAGTTCTACGACACGGAGAATGCAAACTCCGAATTTGGAGTTCTAAAGTTCGGACTCGAGGGAACAACCTACACCGTCAACTTCCACGAGCTTTGCGAGATATTCGGGTTTAAAGAAGAAGGTACTTACGGTGGGCAATACTTTGACTACCCGGCAAACGAGCTCCGAAATCTTTGGACAACAATTGCAAGCATGGAGTTTAGAGCCGGTGACTCTAAGAGTGCCAGCATAAGGCACCCGGCAATCCGGTACGCACACAAGGCGTTGGTCCACAATTTCTACCACAAGGTAGAGAATGACACGGTTACTACGGAGGAGATGGAATTGTTGGGGCTTGGTCTAAAGCCTATCCTACCCGTTCTTGCAAACGGTATGACATTCGAGGGGCCGGAGAGAATTCCTTGTCTCGCAACGCTCTTGGTGAGACACTTGTTCCATTATCAGGATTGGGCTTGGAAGACAAAGTCGAAGAAAGCCGCGATTTGCCTCGGTTAGGTGATAACTCCAATTTTCATGGCAAAGGGGATCAAAATAGCACTTGGCCAATATGATTGGAAATCTTTAGATATGGCATACCTTTCCAAGGTTAAGTTCTTCAAAGGATACATCGGAGGAAATATGGCTTACAACCTCCAACTCACCGAGACATCCTTGGCATAAATCCCCTTACCCAATCCCGCAATCACCAATTTCCATGACCCAAGGAACGTCATGTTCATCCCTCCACAAGAGTACCTCTACAACTCCACCGTCGACCCACCTATGCAAGCGTTCCGCAAGAAAACACAACTGAGAACCGCTATCGAGGAGCCAATTGACCTCGACGAGGGAGGACCCAATGAGTCATCACCCGAGACCGTCTACAGTAGTGAGCGCTACCACTTTGACCCCTATGATAGGGCTATCACTAGCCAAGCCACAAGACACGCTCACCACCAAACTCGTCTCCTCCAACGAATGTGCAAGTGGCAAAACAAAAACATGAAGAAGATGGTCAAAACGATCAAGTCTTTGAAGAAGACGGTGAAAGTCATGGGTCGAACCATCAATGAGCTAAAAGACGGAGGTTGTAGAGCGAGCTCATCAAGAGCCGGTGAAGGAGGAAATGTCGTCACGGATGCTAACCTCGCGCCTCGAGGAGATGATTGGGAGCTAGCCATTGGCTCTAGCCATCCCACGACCCGACCGGAAAGGGCAACAAAGAGGAGAGCGATGCGGTCTCCGTCTCCCGTCTCAAGTTATCCATCCTACTCAATGGGGTCTACATCCCCATCTCCAATCTTCTAGGTACGAATCCAAAACTCTTGTATATATTTTCTTTTAAGTCATGCATTGTATAGATATCTCTTGTTTTTGGTCCTTTCCTTAGGTTTATTTCACATGGAGAGCGATGCGGTCTCCGTCTCCCGAGACGGTGTGATTTAAGTTTGGGGGGAGGGACCGATATCTAATAACATTTGTTTTTGTCTTATTTTATATTTTCATCTTGAGTCTCATGCATACATCTAAGGCATAGAAAAACCAAACAAATTTGAAAAATTTTGAAAATGAAAAGACAAAAAGAAGTCATTTAGGATGCGTTTGCACTTCATGTAAGATTGAGTCTAGAATGCATAGCACGTAGATAATGCATTACATGCACATTAAGAGCTAGAATGATTCCCCTTTGCGAAGTATTGCTTTAAGAGTTTAAGTCCTATGCTCTAGATCTCGTGTGCGAAATTAAGGACGAACCATGTTTGGATTTCATGTCTCATTACTTAGTTCTTAGCCAAAGCAAGTTGATTTGAGTCCATTCCTACTTAAGTGATAACCATAATTTGACATTGTAATTATCATGTTTATGCATTGCATAGTGAATGCATGGTTACCACATACATATTTGGGCTATCTTATCCGCTTTGCCACTCTCTTGTTAGCCCGAATAGCCGATTCTCATCATTGGAACGGTTAACCACTCCTTTAACCCAACCTCTTTTCAAGCCAAATGCTACTTGTGAGTGATTGTGAGGCCTTTTTCGAATCAACTAGGCAAAAGGTGTTGAGTTTAGAATGACAAGGAAAAACTTCCATGTAGAACTAGCTCGGCATAAATGAGCTAGACATAGGATAAGGCTAGATAGGTTGGGAACTTGGGACAAGGTAGAAAGAGGAGATTGCGGGAATGAGAAAAATGGATGAAGAAGAATAGGGGATAAGCAAAAAGCTTGAAAAGGTTGGCTATAGTCGTTTATGGAAAAGGCTCTAAGTGAAATAGAAAAGAAAATAGTCTCTAATCTTCAAAAGAAAGAAGGAAAGCCAAAAAGGCTAAAGCAAAGAAAATAAACAAGAGAGACTAGAGAAAATAAAGAAGAGCTAAGTAAAGAAAAATGTTGAAAGCCAAACCGTTTGGTGAAGAAGGAAATCCCCTAAGTGTTTAAGAAGAGAAGGAAAGTGAGATGATATGAGTAGTGAAGGCAAAATGCCTTGCAAAAAGGGTAGCTTAGGAGGATCTTCATTGGAGTTTAGAGATTAGGGGTCAAGTTCGATATGGGACATTTGGGTAGATGGAAGTCAACCTTGTATGCATCTATTGGGCTTTACTCTTAGCATTTTCCATTAGTTGATTCCTTTTGAGAGAAACCCTCGCTCAGAAACCGTCACTTGTATCGAGATCACCTTTATCTCGAAACCTATACCCTAGCCAAATGCATTCACTTGCCTTGCATAAGCATGATTCACTTGGAAAAAGTCTAATAAATGTTAAAGGATTGGATGATTTGAAGGCTTGTGTAGGTTGAGATTTGAGCTTGGTTCATGTAAAGATGAGCATGGCTAACCCCTTTTGAGTAGACATGTTTGATCATACTTTAGAGTTTGCACTTGGACTTGAACTCTTTTAGTGATGCTTTTGCTCGAGGACAAGCAAAGAAGTAAGTTTGGGGGAATTGATATCATCATATTTTGCTTCATTCTAGCATCCGTTTGCTTTAGGTTTCGAGTCATTTACATGTAGTTCATGATATCTCTTTAGCATTTTAGTCATTTTAGGAGTCTAGTGTTTCCACATTTAGTCCTAGAGAGTCCTTGCATGTTTTGGATCGCATTTCAGGTGCTAAAGAGGAGATTCGAGAACCGAGGAGAGGAGACAGAAACCGTACCGACGTCACTGGTCGGTATTGGTGCTCGGTATCAAAAGCAGAGGAGTTACACCGAGGTCACTGCTCGGTGTAACTGATCGGTATAGCCCGACGGAGGAAAACAGCCTCAATACCGACGTATAACACCGAGGAGTGACTTCGGTATCGAAGCTTCAGGAGATTGTACCGATGTCACTGCTCGGTGTCACTGCTCGGTGCTGCCACGGGAAGAAACCCAGGGGAAAAGTCCTTAATACCGAGCAACGATACCGAGGAGTGACCTCGGTATCCACTGAAGATCACCAGCCAAACATCTCCTCAATACCGACGCCACTGCTCGGTGCTCCTCGTCGGTGCACTAACCCATGCTCAATACTGAGGTGTTACACCGAGCAGTGACCTCGGTATTGACCAAACCAGAACTTTTTATCCATTTAAACTGGGTCGGTACCCGGTTTGTCCCGGGTCGACCCGGTTTGTCACTATTCACTATTTAAGCCCAAAAACCTAATTTGGAGGGGCTAAGTCTTTTCTTAAGCAAAAACCCTCTCTAAGAGTGATTTGTAAGAGATTGATCTTTTTGATTTTATGCAATTTGAGTATTGTTTTCTTGATTGAATCCATCTATCTTCTACTTTCTAATCATCCAATGATCTTGATCATGAGTTTTAACACTTGTTTTCTTGGATTTGTTAAACCCATGATGATTAGTGAGTAGTCTTAAGGACCTTGGGATAATGTAGATTATGATGATCTAGGATTTGATTAGTGGTGTTTAGGGTTAGATAATCTTATAGTCCTTCTTGTCTAGAGTCCCCAATGCTAGATCTAGCTTGAAAGAGTGGATCTAGATCACAAGGCATTTCATGAACACCAAGTGTTTGATTAAATGCCAAGACCAACTAGACAAGAGATTTATGTTCCTAACCTAAGATATTAGTTGTTTAGGGCATATCTTTGGTTTATCTTGTTATGATCCTTAATGCTTGCTAGTTGTTAATCCACAAATGATGATTTGCTAATGGACTTGATAATTAACAAAGTGACTACTTGCTTGAAAGAGAACTAATCTAGATTAGAGATCTATTGTCTAGGAATTAGCTTCTTGAGTAAATGAACACCACTAATTGGACTTGGATCACCTTATATCATTAACCTTATCTCTTGCTCCGCTTTTGTTATTTGGATCACAAATCATTTAGTTATTACTTCGCTTAACTTGAACTTGAATACTTAATCACCAATTACCTTGTTTAGCTTAAATTACTTATGAACCTTGCATTCTTAGTGTTAAGAACAATCTCGATTATGAATTGATAACCTACTTACTACATCGTATTGGGGATATTGATACCTCCTAGAGACTAAAAAGTCTTGTATCAACACAAAATGGAGTGCTGAGACTAAAAATAGAACTAGAGACTCCTAAAGGTGGAAGGAGAAGCATATGTTACTTGTTTTCTCATTTCTTTAAAGAAACCTCAAAGTCCCTATGAGAATTATAAAAATGGGGTTTCGTCTAGTAAACGGTCCAATTCACACCCAAAACGGCAATATAAGGCCAAAATACTTATATTAGACTGTTATTGATTAAGACACACAAGATGGAGTGATGAAATTAGAAATAGGAACTAGAGCCTCTTAAAGGTGGAAGGAGAAGCATTTGTTAATTGTTTTATCATTTCTTAAAAGAAACGTCAAAGTCCCTATGAGACTTTTAAAAATGGGGTTTCGTCTAGTAAACGGTACAATTTAGGACCCAAAACGACAATATAAGGCCAAAATGCGAAGAACATATTGTTATTGATTAAGATACACAAGATGGAGTGTTGAGATTAGAAATAGGAACTAGAGCCTCCTAAAGATTGAAGGAGAAGCATATATTACTTGTTTTCTCAGTTCTGTAAAGAAACCTCAAAGACTTTATGAGAATTCGAAAACCTGGATTTCGTCTTGTAAACAGTCCAATTTTTCCCCAAAACGCTAATATAAGGCCAAAATGCGAAAACATACCGTTATAGATTACGACACACAAGATGGAGTGCTGAGACTAGAAATAGGAACTAGAGACTCCTAAAGGTGGAAGGAGAAACATTTGTTACTTGTTTTCTCATTTCTTAAAAGAAACCTCAAAGTCCCTATGAGACTTCTAAAAATGGGGTTTCGTCTAGCAAACGGTCCAATCCAGGACCCAAAACGACAATATAAAGCCAAAATGCGAAGAACAAACCGTTATTGATTAAGATACACAAGATGGAGTGTTGAGATTAGAAATAGGAACTAGAGCCTCCTAAAGATGGAAGGAGACGCATATGTTACTTGTTTTGTCATTTCTTTAAAGAAACCTCAAAGTCCCTATGAGAATTCGAAAACAGGATTTCGTCTAGTAAACGGTCCAATTCAGACCCAAAATGACAATATAAGGCCAAAATGCGAAGAACAGACCATTATTGATGAAGATACACAAAATGGAGTGCTGGGATTAAAAATAGGAGCTAGAGACTCCTAAAGGTGGAAGGAGAAGCATAGCTTACTCGTTTTCTCATTTCTTTAAAGAAACATCAAAGTCCCTATTAAACGGCCCAATTCACACCTAAAACGGCAATATAAGGCCAAAATGCTAATATTAGACTGTTATTGATTAAGACACACAAGATGGGGTGCTGAGATTAGAAATAGGATTTAGAGCCTCTTAAAGGTGGAAGGAGAAGAATATGTTACTTGTTTTCTCATTTCTTTTAAGAAAACACAAAGTCCCTATGATAATCCTAAAAATGGGGTTTCGTCTAGCAAACAGTCCAATTCAGACCCAAAACGACAATATAAGGTCAAAATGCGAAGAACAGATTGTTATTGATTAAGATACACAAGATGGAGTGCTGAGACTAGAATTAAGGACTAGAGACTCCTCAAGGTGGAAGGAGAAGCATATGTTACTTGTTTTTTCATTTCTTTTAAGAAACCTCAAAGTTCATATGAGAATTCGAAAAACATGATTTCGTCTAGTAAACGGTCCAATTCAGACCCAAAACGCCAATATAAGGCCAAAATACGAAGAACATACTGTTATAGATTACGACACACAAGATGGAGTGCTGAGATTAAAAATAGGAACTAGAGCCTCCTAAAGATGGAAGGAGAAGCGTATGTTACTTGTTTTCTCATTTCTTTAAAGAAACCTCAAAGTCCCTATAAGAATTCGAAAAAGGGTTTTGTCCAGTAAACTGTCCAATTCAGACCCAAAACGCAAATATAAGGCCAAAATGCGAAGAACATACTGTTATAGATTATGACACACAAGATGGAGTGCTGAGATTAAAAATAGGAACTAGAGCCTCCTAAAGATGGAAGGAGAAGCATATGTTACTTGTTTTCTCATTTCTTTAAAGAAACCTCAAAGTCCCTATGAGAATTCGAAAAAGGATTTCGTCCAGTAAACAGTCCAATTCAGACCCAAAACGACAATATAAGGTCAAAATGCGAAGAACATACTGTTATTGATTAAGATACACAAGATGGAGTGCTGAGACTAGAAATAGGAACTAGAGACTCCTAAAGGTGGAAGGATAAGCATTTGTTACTTGTTTTCTCATTTCTTAAAAGAAACCTCAAAGTCCCTATGAGACTTCTAAAAATGGGGTTTCGTCTAGCAAACGGTCCAATTCAGGACCTAAAACGACAATATAAGGCCAAAATACGAAGAACATACCGTTATTGATTAAGATACACAAGATGGAGTGTTGAGATTAAAAATAGGAACTTGGGCCTCCTAAAGATGGAAGGAGAACCATGAGTTACTTGTTTTCTCATTTCATTAAAGAAACCTTAAAGTCCCTATGAGAATTCGAAAAAAGGGTTTCGTCCAGTAAACGGTCCAATTCAGACCCAAAACGACAATATAAGGCCAAAATGCGAAGAACATACCATTATTGATTAAGATACACAAAATGGAGTGCTGAGACTAAAAATAGAAACTAGAGCCTCCTAAAGATGGAAGGAGAAGCATATGTTACTTGTTTTCTCATTTTCTTTAAAGAAACCTCAAAGTCCCTATAAGAATTCTAAAAATGGGGTTTCTTCTAGTAAACAGTCCAATTCACACCCAAAATGGCAATATAAGGCAAAAATGCTAATATTAGACTTTTATTGATTAAGACACACAAGATGGAGTGCTGAGATTAGAAATAGGAACTAGAGCCTCTTAAAGGTGGAAGGAGAAGCATTTGTTACTTGTTTTCTCATTTCTGAAAAGAAACCTCAAAGTCAATTTGAGACTTTTAAAAATGGTGTTTTGTCTAGTAAACGGTCCAATTCAGGACCCAAAACGACAATATAAGGCCAAAATGCGAAGAACATACTGTTATTAATTAATATACACAAGATGGAGTGTGGAGATTAGAAAAAGGAACTAGAGCCTCCTAAAGGTGGAAGAAGAAGCATATGTTACTTGTTTTCTCATTTCTTTAAAGAAACCTCAAAGTTCCTAAGAGAATTCGAAAAACAGGATTCGTCTAGTTAACAGTCCAATTCAGATCCAAAACGATAATATAAGGTCAAAATGCGAAGAACGGACCGTTATTGATTAAGATACACAAGATGGAGTGCTGAGACTAGAAATAAGGAATAGAGACTCCTAAAGGTGGAAGGAGAAGCATATGTTACTTGTTTTCTCATTTTTTTAAAGAAACCTCAAAGTTCCTACGAGAATTCGACAAATAGGATTTTGTCTAGTAAACGGTCCAATTCAGACCCAAAACGCCAATATAAGGCCAAAATGCGAAGAACATACTGTTATAGATTACGACACACAAGATGGAGTGCTGAGACTAGAAATAGGAACTTGAGACTCCTAAAGGTGGAAGGAGAAGCATATGTTACTTGTTTTATCATTTCTTTAAAGAAACCTCAAAGTCCCTATGAAAATTCGAAAAAAGGTTTCTTCCAGTAAACGGTCCAATTCAGACCCAAAACGCCAATATAAGGCCAAAATGCGAAGAACATACTGTTATAGATTACAACACACAAGATGGAGTGCTGATATTAAAAATAGGAACTAGATCCCCCTAAAGATGGAAGGAGAAGCATATGTTACTTGTTTTCTCATTTCTTTAAAGAAACCTCAAAGTCCCTATGAGAATTCGAAAAAAGGGTTTCGTCCAGTAAACGGTCCAATTCAGACCCAAAACGACAATATAAGGTCAAAATGCGTAGAACAGACTGTTATTGATTAAGATACACATGATGGAGTGCTGAGACTAGAAATAGAAACTAGAGACTCCTAAAGGTGGAAGGATAAGCATTTGTTACTTGTTTTCTCATTTCTTAAAAGAAACCTCAATGTCCCTATGAGACTTCTAAAAACGAGGTTTCGTCTAGCAAACGGTCCAAATTAGTACCCAAAACGACAATATAAGGCCAAAATGCGAAGAACATACCGTTATTGATTAAGATACAGAAGATGGAGTGTTGAGATTAAAAATAGGAACTAGAGCCTCCTAAAGATGGAAGGAGATGCATATGTTACTTGTTTTCTCATTTCTTTAAAGAAACCTCAAAGTCCCTATGAGAATTCGAA
>PKML01066688.1:196313-215551 GCA_002933935.1 Eutrema yunnanense | reverse complement strand
AAATAGAAACTAGAGCCTCCTAAAGATGGAAGGAGAAGCATATGTTACTTGTTTTCTCAATTTCTTTAAAGAAACCTCAAAGTCCCTATGAGAATTCTAAAAATGGGGTTTCGTCTAGTAAACAGTCCAATTCACACCCAAAATGGCAATATAAGGCAAAAATGCTAATATTAGACTGTTATTGATTAAGACACACAAGATGGAGTGCTGAGATTAGAAATAGGCACTAGAGCCTCTTAAAGGTGGAAAGAGAAGCATTTGTTACTTGTTTTCTCATTTCTTAAAAGAAACCTCAAAGTCCCTATGAGACTTTTAAAAATGGGGTTTCGTCTAGTAAACGGTCCAATTCAGGACCCAAAACGACAATATAAGGCCAAAATGCGAAGAACATACTGTTATTAATTAAGATACACAAGATGGAGTGTGGAGATTAGAAAAATGAACTAGAGCCTCCTAAAGGTGGAAGAAGAAGCATATGTTACTTGTTTTCTCATTTCTTTAAAGAAACCTCAAAGTTCCTAAGAGAATTCGAAAAACAGGATTCGTCTAGTAAACGGTCCAATTCAGATCCAAAACGATAATATAAGGTCAAAATGCGAAGAACGGACCGTTATTGATTAAGATACAGAAGATGGAGTCCTGAGACTAGAAATAAGGAATAGAGACTCCTAAAGGTGGAAGGAGAAGCATATGTTACTTGTTTTCTCATTTCTTAAAAGAAACCTCAATGTCCCTATGAGACTTCTAAAAACGAGGTTTCGTCTAGCAAACGGTCCAATTCAGTACCCAAAACGACAATATAAGGCCAAAATGCGAAGAACATACCGTTATTGATTAAGATACAGAAGATGGAGTGTTGAGATTAAAAATAGGAACTAGAGCCTCCTAAAGATGGAAGGAGATGCATATGTTACTTGTTTTCTCATTTCTTTAAAGAAACCTCAAAGTCCCTATGAGAATTCGAGAAAAGGGTATCGCCCAGTAAACGGTCCAATTCAGACCCAAAAAGACAATATAAGGCCAAAATGCGAAGAACATACCATTATTGATTAAGATACACAAAATGGAGTGCTGAGACTAAAAATAGAAACTAGAGACTCCTAAAGGTGGAAGGAGAAGCATATGTTACTTGTTTTCTCATTTCTTTAAAGAAACCTCAAAGTTCCTACGAGAATTGGAAAAATAGGATTTTGTCTAGTAAACGGTCCAATTCAGACCCAAAACGCCAACATAAGGCCAAAATGCGAAGAACATACTCTTATAGATTATGACACACAAGATGGAATGCTGAGATTAAAAATAGGAACTAGAGCCTCCTAAAGATGGAAGGAGAAGCATATGTTACTTGTTTTCTCATTTTTTTAAAGAAACCTCAAAGTCCCTATGAGAATTCGAAAAAAGGGTTTCATCGAGTAAATGGTCCAATTCAGACCCAAAACGACAATATAAGGTCAAAATGCGAAGAACATACTGTTATTGATTAAGATACACAAGATGGAGTGCTGAGACTAGAAATAGGAACTAGAGACTCCTAAAGGTGGAAGGATAGGAATTTGTTATTTGTTTTCTCATTTCTTAAAAGAAACCACAAAGTCCCTATGAGACTTCTAAAAACAGGGTTTCGTCTAGCAAACGGTCCAATTCAGGACCCAAAACGACAATATAAAGGCAAAATGCGAAGAACATACCGTTATTGATTAAGATACACAAGATGGAGTGTTGTGATTAAAAATAGGAACTAGGGCCTCCTAAAGATGGAAGGAGAAGCATAAGTTACTTGTTTTCTCATTTCATTAAAGAAACCTCAAAGTCCCTATGAGAATTCGAAAAAAGGGTTTCGTCCAGTAAACGGTCCAATTCAGACCCAAAACGACAATATAAGGCCAAAATGCGAAGAACATACCATTATTGATTAAGATACTCAAAATGGAGTGCTGAGACTAAAAATAAAAACTAGAGCCTCCTAACGATGGAAGGAGAAGCATAAGTTACTTGTTTTCTCATTTTCTTTAAAGAAACCTCAAAGTCCCTATGAGAATTCTAAAAATGAGGTTTCTTCTAGTAAACAGTCCAATTCACACCCAAAATGGCAATATAAGGCAAAAATGCTAATATTAAATTGTTATTGATTAAGACACACAAGATGGAGTGCTGAGATTAGAAATAGGAACTAGAGCCTCTTAAATGTGGAAGGAGAAGCATTTGTTACTTGTTTTCTCATTTCTGAAAAGAAACCTCAAAGTCAATATAAGACTTTTAAAAATGGGGTTTCGTCTAGTAAACGGTCAAATTCAGGACCCAAAACGACAATATAAGGCCAAAATGCGAAGAACATATTGTTATTAATTAAGATACACAAGATGGAGTGTGGAGATTAGAAAAAGGAACTAGAGCCTCCTAAAGGTGGAAGAAGAAGCATATGTTACTTGTTTTCTCATTTCTTTAAAGAAACCTCAAAGTTCCTAAGAGAATTCGAAAAACAGGATTCGTCTAGTAAACGGTCCAATTCAGATCCAAAACGATAATATAAGGTCAAAATGCGAAGAGCGGACCGTTATTGATTAAGATACACAAGATGGAGTGCTGAGACTAGAAATAAGGAATAGAGACTCCTAAAGGTGGAAGGAGAAGCATATGTTACTTGTTTTCTCATTTCTTTAAAGAAACCTCAAAGTTCCTACGAGAATTGGAAAAATAGGATTTTGTCTAGTAAAAGGTCCAATTCAGACCCAAAACGCCAACGTAAGGCCAAAATGCGAAGAACATACTCTTATAGATTATGACACACAAGATGGAATGCTGAGATTAAAAATAGGAACTAGAGCCTCCTAAAGATGAAAGGAGAAGCACATGTTACTTGTTTTCTCAGTTCTTTAAAGAAACCTCAAAGTCCCTATGAAAATTCGAAAAAAGGTTTCGTCCAGTAAACGGTCCAATTCAGACCCAAAACTCCAATATAAGGCCAAAATGCGAAGAACATACTGTTATCGATTAAGATACACAAGATGGAGTGCTGAGACTAGAAATAGGAACTAGAGACTCCTAAAGGTGGAAGGATAAGCATTTGTTATTTGTTTTCTCATTTCTTAAAAGAAACCTCAAAGTCCCTATGAGACTTCTAAAAACAGGGTTTCGTCTAGCAAACGGTCCAATTCAGGACCCAAAACGACAATATAAGGCCAAAATGCGAAGAACATACCGTTATTGATTAAGATACACAAGATGGAGTGTTGTGATTAAAAATAGGAACTAGGGCCTCCTAAAGATGGAAGGAGAAGCATAAGTTACTTGTTTTCTCATTTCATTAAAGAAACCTCAAAGTCCCTATGAGAATTCGAAAAAAGGGTTTCGTCTAGTAAACGGTCCAATTCAGACCCAAAACGACAATATAAGGCCAAAATGCGAAGAACATACCATTATTGATTAAGATACTCAAATCGGAGTGCTGAGACTAAAAATAAAAACTAGAGCCTCCTAAAGATGGAAGGAGAAGCATATGTTACTTGTTTTCTCATTTTCTTTAAAGAAACCTCAAAGTCCCTATGAGAATTCTAAAAATGAGCTTTCCTCTAGTAAACAGTCCAATTCACACCCAAAATGGCAATATAAGGCAAAAATGCTAATATTAAACTGTTATTGATGAAGATACACAAGATGGAGTGCTGAGACTAGAAATAAGGAATAGAGACTCCTAAGGGTGGAAGGAGAAGCATATGTTACTTGTTTTCTCATTTCTTTAAAGAAACCTCAAAGTTCCTACGAGAATTCGAAAAATAGGATTTTGTCTAGTAAACGGTCCAATTCAGACCCAAAACGCCAATATAAGGCCAAAATGCGAAGAATATACTGTTATAGATTACGACACACAAGATGGAGTGCTGAGACTAGAAATAGGAACTAGAGACTCCTAAAGGTGGAAGGAGAAGCATATGTTACTTGTTTTCTCATTTCTTTAAAGAAACCTCAAAGTCCCTATGAGAATTCGAAAAAGGGGTTTCGTCCATTAAACGGTCCAATTCAGACCCAAAACGCCAATATAAGGCCAAAATGCGAAGAACATACTGTTATAGATTACGACACACAAGATGGAGTGCCGATATTAAAAATAGGAACTAGAGCCTCCTAAAGATGGAAGGAGAAGCATATGTTACTTGTTTTCTCAATTCTTTAAAGAAACCTCAAAGTCCCTATGAGAATTCGAAAAAAGGGTTTCGTCCAGTAAACGGTCCAATTCAGACCCAAAACGACAATATAAGGTCAAAATGCGAAGAATAGACTGTTATTGATTAAGATACACAAGATGGAGTGCTGAGACTAGAAATAGAAACTAGAGACTCCTAAAGGTGGAAGGATAAGCATTTGTTACTTATTTTCTCATTTCTTAAAAGAAACCTCAAAGTCCCTATGAGACTTCTAAAAACGGGGTTTCGTCTAGCAAACGGTCCAATTCAGGACCCAAAACGACAATATAAGGCCAAAATGCGAAGAACATACCGTTATTGATTAAGATACACAAGATGGAGTGTTGAGATTAAAAATAGGAACTAGAGCCTCCTAAAGATGGAAGGAGATGCATATGTTACTTGTTTTCTCATTTCTTTAAAGAAACCTCAAAGTCCCTATGAGAATTCGAAAAAAGGGTTTCGTCCAGTAAACGGTCCAATTCAGACCCAAAACGACAATATAAGGCCAAAATGCGAAGAACATACCATTATTGATTAAGATACACAAAATGGAGTGCTGAGACTAAAAATAGAAACTAGAGCCTACTAAAGATGGAAGGAGAAGCATATGTTACTTGTTTTCTCATTTTCTCTAAAGAAACCTCAAAGTCCCTATGAGAATTCTAAAAATGGGGTTTCGTCTAGTAAACAGTCCAATTCACACCCAAAATGGCAATATAACGCAAAAATGCTAATATTAGACTGTTATTGATTAAGACACACAAGATGGAGTACTGAGATTAGAAATAGGAACTAGAGCCTCTTAAAGGTGGAAGGAGAAGCATTTGTTACTTGTTTTCTCATTTCTTAAAAGAAACCTCGAAGTTTCTATGAGACTTTTAAAAATGGGGTTTCGTCTAGTAAACGGTCCAATTCAGGACCCAAAACGACAATATAAGGCCAAAATGCGAAGAACATACTGTTATTAATTAAGATACACAAGATGGAGTGTGGAGATTAGAAAAAGGAACTAGAGCCTCCTAAAGCTGGAAGAAGAAGCATATGTTACTTGTTTTCTCATTTCTTTAAAGAAACCTCAAAGTTCCTAAGAGAATTCGAAAAACAGGATTCGTCTAGTAAACGGTCCAATTCAGATCCAAAACGATAATATAAGGTCAAAATGCGAAGAACGGACCGTTATTGATAAAGATACACAAGATGGAGTGCTGAGACTAGAAATAAGGAATAGAGACTCCTAAAGGTGGAAGGAGAAGCATATGTTACTTGTTTTCTCATTTCTTTAAAGAAACCTCAAAGTTCCTACGAGAATTCGAAAAATAGGATTTTGCCTAGTAAACGGTCCAATTCAGACCCAAAACGACAATATAAGGCCAAAATGCGAAGAACATACCATTATTGATTAAGATACACAAAATGAAGTGCTGAGACTAAAAATAGAACTAGAGACTCCTAAAGGTGGAAGGAGAAGCATATGTTACTTGTTTTCTCATTTCTTTAAAGAAACCTCAAACTCCCTATGAGAATTATAAAAATGGGGTTTCGTCTAGTAAACGATCCAATTCACACCCAAAACGGCAATATAAGGCCAAAATACTTATATTAGACTGTTATTGGTTAAGAAACACAAGATGGAGTGCTGAGATTAGAAATAGGAACTAGAGCCTCTTAAAGGTGGAAGGAGAAGCATTCGTTACTTGTTTTCTCATTTCTTTAAAGAAACTTCAAAATCCCTATGAGAATTCGAAAAACAGGGTTTCGTCTAGCAAACGGTCCAATTGAGACCCAAAACGGCAATATAAGGCCAAAATGCGAAGAACATAACGTTTTTGATTAAGATACAGAAGATGGAGTGCTGAGATTAGAAATAGGAACTAGAGCCTCTTAAAGGTGGAAGGAGAAGCATCCGTTACTTGTTTTCTCATTTCTTTAAAGAAACCTCAAAGTCCCTATGAGAATTCGAATAACGGGATTTCGTCAAGTAAACGGTCCAATTCAGACCCAAAACGGCAATATAAGGCCAAAATGCGAAAAACACACCATTATTGATTAAGATACAGAAGATGGAGTACTGAGATTAGAAATAGGAACTAGAGCCTCTTAAAGGTGGAAGGAGAAGCATCCGTTACTTGTTTTCTCATTTCTTTAAAGAAACCTCAAAGTCCCTATGAGAATTCGAATAACGGGATTTCGTCAAGTAAACGGTCCAATTCAGACCCAAAACGGCAATATAAGGCCAAAATGCGAAAAACACACCATTATTGATTAAGATACAGAAGATGGAGTACTGAGATTAGAAATAGGAACTAGAGCCTCTTAAAGGTGGAAGGAGAAGCATCCGTTACTTGTTTTCTCATTTCTTTAAAGAAACCTCAAAGTCCCTATGAGAATTCGAATAACGGGATTTCGTCAAGTAAACGGTCCAATTCAGACCCAAAACGGCAATATAAGGCCAAAATGCGGAAAACACACCATTATTGATTAAGATACAGAAGATGGAGTACTGAGATTAGAAATAGGAACTAGAGCCTCTTAAAGGTGGAAGGAGAAGCATCCGTTACTTGTTTTCTCATTTCTTTAAAGAAACCTCAAAGTCCCTATGAGAATTCGAATAACGGGATTTCGTCAAGTAAACGGTCCAATTCAGACCCAAAACGGCAATATAAGGCCAAAATGCGAAAAACACACCATTATTGATTAAGATACAGAAGATGGAGTACTGAGATTAGAAATAGGAACTAGAGCCTCTTAAAGGTGGAAGGAGAAGCATCCGTTACTTGTTTTCTCATTTCTTTAAAGAAACCTCAAAGTCCCTATGAGAATTCGAATAACGGGATTTCGTCAAGTAAACGGTCCAATTCAGACCCAAAACGGCAATATAAGGCCAAAATGCGAAAAACACACCATTATTGATTAAGATACAGAAGATGGAGTACTGAGATTAGAAATAGGAACTAGAGCCTCTTAAAGGTGGAAGGAGAAGCATCCGTTACTTGTTTTCTCATTTCTTTAAAGAAACCTCAAAGTCCCTATGAGAATTCGAATAACGGGATTTCGTCAAGTAAACGGTCCAATTCAGACCCAAAACGGCAATATAAGGCCAAAATGCGAAAAACACACCATTATTGATTAAGATACAGAAGATGGAGTACTGAGATTAGAAATAGGAACTAGAGCCTCTTAAAGGTGGAAGGAGAAGCATCCGTTACTTGTTTTCTCATTTCTTTAAAGAAACCTCAAAGTCCCTATGAGAATTCGAATAACGGGATTTCGTCAAGTAAACGGTCCAATTCAGACCCAAAACGGCAATATAAGGCCAAAATGCGAAAAACACACCATTATTGATTAAGATACAGAAGATGGAGTACTGAGATTAGAAATAGGAACTAGAGCCTCTTAAAGGTGGAAGGAGAAGCATCCGTTACTTGTTTTCTCATTTCTTTAAAGAAACTTCAAAATCCCTATGAGAATTCGAAAAACAGGGTTTCGTCTAGCAAACGGTCCAATTGAGACCCAAAACGGCAATATAAGGCCAAAATGCGAAGAACATAACGTTTTTGATTAAGATACAGAAGATGGAGTGCTGAGATTAGAAATAGGAACTAGAGGCTCTTAAAGGTGGAAGGAGAAGCATCCGTTACTTGTTTTCTCATTTCTTTAAAGAAACCTCAAAGTCCCTATGAGAATTCGAATAACGGGATTTCGTCAAGTAAACGGTCCAATTCAGACCCAAAACGGCAATATAAGGCCAAAATGCGAAAAACACACCATTATTGATTAAGATACAGAAGATGGAGTACTGAGATTAGAAATAGGAACTAGAGCCTCTTAAAGGTGGAAGGAGAAGCATCCGTTACTTGTTTTCTCATTTCTTTAAAGAAACTTCAAAATCCCTATGAGAATTCGAAAAACAGGGTTTCGTCTAGCAAACGGTCCAATTGAGACCCAAAACGGCAATATAAGGCCAAAATGCGAAGAACATAACGTTTTTGATTAAGATACAGAAGATGGAGTGCTGAGATTAGAAATAGGAACTAGAGCCTCTTAAAGGTGGAAGGAGAAGCATCCGTTACTTGTTTTCTCATTTCTTTAAAGAAACCTCAAAGTCCCTATGAGAATTCGAAAAACAGGGTTTCGTCTAGCAAACGGTCCAATTGAGACCCAAAACGGCAATATAAGGCCAAAATGCGAAGAACATAACGTTTTTGATTAAGATACAGAAGATGGAGTGCTGAGATTAGAAATAGGAACTAGAGCCTCTTAAAGGTGGAAGGAGAAGCATCCGTTACTTGTTTTCTCATTTCTTTAAAGAAACCTCAAAGTCCCTATGAGAATTCGAAAAACAGGGTTTCGTCTAGCAAACGGTCCAATTGAGACCCAAAACGGCAATATAAGGCCAAAATGCGAAGAACATAACGTTTTTGATTAAGATACAGAAGATGGAGTGCTGAGATTAGAAATAGGAACTAGAGCCTCTTAAAGGTGGAAGGAGAAGCATCCGTTACTTGTTTTCTCATTTCTTTAAAGAAACCTCAAAGTCCCTATGAGAATTCGAATAACGGGATTTCGTCAAGTAAACGGTCCAATTCAGACCCAAAACGGCAATATAAGGCCAAAATGCGAAAAACACACCATTATTGATTAAGATACAGAAGATGGAGTACTGAGATTAGAAATAGGAACTAGAGCCTCTTAAAGGTGGAAGGAGAAGCATCCGTTACTTGTTTTCTCATTTCTTTAAAGAAACCTCAAAGTCCCTATGAGAATTCGAATAACGGGATTTCGTCAAGTAAACGGTCCAATTCAGACCCAAAACGGCAATATAAGGCCAAAATGCGAAAAACACACCATTATTGATTAAGATACAGAAGATGGAGTACTGAGATTAGAAATAGGAACTAGAGCCTCTTAAAGGTGGAAGGAGAAGCATCCGTTACTTGTTTTCTCATTTCTTTAAAGAAACCTCAAAGTCCCTATGAGAATTCGAATAACGGGATTTCGTCAAGTAAACGGTCCAATTCAGACCCAAAACGGCAATATAAGGCCAAAATGCGAAAAACACACCATTATTGATTAAGATACAGAAGATGGAGTACTGAGATTAGAAATAGGAACTAGAGCCTCTTAAAGGTGGAAGGAGAAGCATCCGTTACTTGTTTTCTCATTTCTTTAAAGAAACCTCAAAGTCCCTATGAGAATTCGAATAACGGGATTTCGTCAAGTAAACGGTCCAATTCAGACCCAAAACGGCAATATAAGGCCAAAATGCGAAAAACACACCATTATTGATTAAGATACAGAAGATGGAGTACTGAGATTAGAAATAGGAACTAGAGCCTCTTAAAGGTGGAAGGAGAAGCATCCGTTACTTGTTTTCTCATTTCTTTAAAGAAACCTCAAAGTCCCTATGAGAATTCGAATAACGGGATTTCGTCAAGTAAACGGTCCAATTCAGACCCAAAACGGCAATATAAGGCCAAAATGCGAAAAACACACCATTATTGATTAAGATACAGAAGATGGAGTACTGAGATTAGAAATAGGAACTAGAGCCTCTTAAAGGTGGAAGGAGAAGCATCCGTTACTTGTTTTCTCATTTCTTTAAAGAAACTTCAAAATCCCTATGAGAATTCGAAAAACAGGGTTTCGTCTAGCAAACGGTCCAATTGAGACCCAAAACGGCAATATAAGGCCAAAATGCGAAGAACATAACGTTTTTGATTAAGATACAGAAGATGGAGTGCTGAGATTAGAAATAGGAACTAGAGCCTCTTAAAGGTGGAAGGAGAAGCATCCGTTACTTGTTTTCTCATTTCTTTAAAGAAACTTCAAAATCCCTATGAGAATTCGAAAAACAGGGTTTCGTCTAGCAAACGGTCCAATTGAGACCCAAAACGGCAATATAAGGCCAAAATGCGAAGAACATAACGTTTTTGATTAAGATACAGAAGATGGAGTGCTGAGATTAGAAATAGGAACTAGAGCCTCTTAAAGGTGGAAGGAGAAGCATCCGTTACTTGTTTTCTCATTTCTTTAAAGAAACCTCAAAGTCCCTATGAGAATTCGAAAAACAGGGTTTCGTCTAGCAAACGGTCCAATTGAGACCCAAAACGGCAATATAAGGCCAAAATGCGAAGAACATAACGTTTTTGATTAAGATACAGAAGATGGAGTGCTGAGATTAGAAATAGGAACTAGAGCCTCTTAAAGGTGGAAGGAGAAGCATCCGTTACTTGTTTTCTCATTTCTTTAAAGAAACCTCAAAGTCCCTATGAGAATTCGAAAAACAGGGTTTCGTCTAGCAAACGGTCCAATTGAGACCCAAAACGGCAATATAAGGCCAAAATGCGAAGAACATAACGTTTTTGATTAAGATACAGAAGATGGAGTGCTGAGATTAGAAATAGGAACTAGAGCCTCTTAAAGGTGGAAGGAGAAGCATCCGTTACTTGTTTTCTCATTTCTTTAAAGAAACCTCAAAGTCCCTATGAGAATTCGAAAAACAGGGTTTCGTCTAGCAAACGGTCCAATTGAGACCCAAAACGGCAATATAAGGCCAAAATGCGAAGAACATAACGTTTTTGATTAAGATACAGAAGATGGAGTGCTGAGATTAGAAATAGGAACTAGAGCCTCTTAAAGGTGGAAGGAGAAGCATCCGTTACTTGTTTTCTCATTTCTTTAAAGAAACCTCAAAGTCCCTATGAGAATTCGAATAACGGGATTTCGTCAAGTAAACGGTCCAATTCAGACCCAAAACGGCAATATAAGGCCAAAATGCGAAAAACACACCATTATTGATTAAGATACAGAAGATGGAGTACTGAGATTAGAAATAGGAACTAGAGCCTCTTAAAGGTGGAAGGAGAAGCATCCGTTACTTGTTTTCTCATTTCTTTAAAGAAACCTCAAAGTCCCTATGAGAATTCGAATAACGGGATTTCGTCAAGTAAACGGTCCAATTCAGACCCAAAACGGCAATATAAGGCCAAAATGCGAAAAACACACCATTATTGATTAAGATACAGAAGATGGAGTACTGAGATTAGAAATAGGAATTAGAGCCTCTTAAAGGTGGAAGGAGAAGCATCCGTTACTTGTTTTCTCATTTCTTTAAAGAAACTTCAAAATCCCTATGAGAATTCGAAAAACAGGGTTTCGTCTAGCAAACGGTCCAATTGAGACCCAAAACGGCAATATAAGGCCAAAATGCGAAGAACATAACGTTTTTGATTAAGATACAGAAGATGGAGTGCTGAGATTAGAAATAGGAACTAGAGCCTCTTAAAGGTGGAAGGAGAAGCATCCGTTACTTGTTTTCTCATTTCTTTAAAGAAACTTCAAAATCCCTATGAGAATTCGAAAAACAGGGTTTCGTCTAGCAAACGGTCCAATTGAGACCCAAAACGGCAATATAAGGCCAAAATGCGAAGAACATAACGTTTTTGATTAAGATACAGAAGATGGAGTGCTGAGATTAGAAATAGGAACTAGAGCCTCTTAAAGGTGGAAGGAGAAGCATCCGTTACTTGTTTTCTCATTTCTTTAAAGAAACCTCAAAGTCCCTATGAGAATTCGAATAACGGGATTTCGTCAAGTAAACGGTCCAATTCAGACCCAAAACGGCAATATAAGGCCAAAATGCGAAAAACACACCATTATTGATTAAGATACAGAAGATGGAGTACTGAGATTAGAAATAGGAACTAGAGCCTCTTAAAGGTGGAAGGAGAAGCATCCGTTACTTGTTTTCTCATTTCTTTAAAGAAACCTCAAAGTCCCTATGAGAATTCGAATAACGGGATTTCGTCAAGTAAACGGTCCAATTCAGACCCAAAACGGCAATATAAGGCCAAAATGCGAAAAACACACCATTATTGATTAAGATACAGAAGATGGAGTACTGAGATTAGAAATAGGAACTAGAGCCTCTTAAAGGTGGAAGGAGAAGCATCCGTTACTTGTTTTCTCATTTCTTTAAAGAAACTTCAAAATCCCTATGAGAATTCGAAAAACAGGGTTTCGTCTAGCAAACGGTCCAATTGAGACCCAAAACGGCAATATAAGGCCAAAATGCGAAGAACATAACGTTTTTGATTAAGATACAGAAGATGGAGTGCTGAGATTAGAAATAGGAACTAGAGCCTCTTAAAGGTGGAAGGAGAAGCATCCGTTACTTGTTTTCTCATTTCTTTAAAGAAACCTCAAAGTCCCTATGAGAATTCGAAAAACAGGGTTTCGTCTAGCAAACGGTCCAATTGAGACCCAAAACGGCAATATAAGGCCAAAATGCGAAGAACATAACGTTTTTGATTAAGATACAGAAGATGGAGTGCTGAGATTAGAAATAGGAACTAGAGCCTCTTAAAGGTGGAAGGAGAAGCATCCGTTACTTGTTTTCTCATTTCTTTAAAGAAACCTCAAAGTCCCTATGAGAATTCGAATAACGGGATTTCGTCAAGTAAACGGTCCAATTCAGAACCAAAACAGCAATATAAGACCAAAATGCGAAGAACATAACGTTTTTGATTAAGATACAGAAGATGGAGTACTGAGATTAGAAATAGGAACTAGAGCCTCCTAAAGGTGGAAGGAGAAGCATATGTTACTTGTTTTCTCATTTCTTTAAAGAAACCTCAAAGTCCCTATGAGAATTATAAAAATGGGGTTTCGTCTAGTAAACGGTCCAATTCACACCCAAAACGGCAATATAAGGCCAAAATACTTATATTAGACTGTTATTGATTAAGACACACAAGATGGAGTGCTGAGATTAGAAATAGGAACTAGAGCCTCTTAAAGGTGGAAGGAGAAGCATTTGTTACTTGTTTTCTCATTTCTTAAAAGAAACCTCAAAGTCCCTATGAGACTTCTAAAAACGGGGTTTCGTCTTGCAAACGGTCCAATTCAGGACCCAAAACGACAGTATAAGGCCAAAATGCGAAGAACACACCGTTATTGATTAAGATACACAAGATGGAGTGTTGAGATTAAAAATAGGAACTAGGGCCTCCTAAAGATGGCAGGAGAAGCATAAGTTACTTGTTTTCTCATTTGATTAAAGAAACCTCAAAGTCCCTATGAGAATTCGAAAAAAGGGTTTCGTCCAGTAAAATGTCCAATTCAGACCCAAAACGACAATATAAGGCCAAAATGCGAAGAACATACCATTATTGATTAAGATACTCAAAATGGAGTGCTGAGACTAAAAATAGAAACTAGAGCCTCCTAAAGATGGAAGGAGAAGCATATGTTACTTGTTTTCTCATTTTCTTTAAAGAAACCTCAAAGTCCCTATGAGAATTCTAAAAATGGGGTTTCTTCTAGTAAACAGTCTAATTCACACCCAAAATGGCAATATAAGGCAAAAATGATAATATTAGACTGTTATTGATTAAGACACACAAGATGGAGTGCTGAGATTAGAAATAGGAACTAGAGCCTCTTAAAGGTGGAAGGAGAAGCATTTGTTACTTGTTTTCTCATTTCTGAAAAGAAACCTCAAAGTCAATATGAGACTTTTAAAAATGGGGTTTCGTCTAGTAAACGGTCCAATTCAGGACCCAAAACGACAATATAAGACAAAAATGCGAAGAACATACTATTATTAATTAAGATACACAAGATGGAGTGTGGAGATTAGAAAAAGGAACTAGAGCCTCCTAAAGGTGGAAGAAGAAGCATATGTTACTTGTTTTCTCATTTCTTTAAAGAAACCCCAAAGTTCCTTAGAGAATTCGAAAAAAGGGTTTCGTCCAGTAAACGGTCCAATTCAGATCCAAAACGATAATATAAGGTCAAAATGCGAAGAACGGATAGTTATTGATTAAGATACACAAGATGGAGTGCTGAGACTAGAAATAAGGAATAGAGACTCCTAAAGGTGGAAGGAGAAGCATATGTTACTTGTTTTCTTATTTCTTTAAAGAAACCTCAAAGTTCCTATGAGAATTCGAAAAATAGGATTTTGTCAAGTAAACGGTCCAATTCAGACCCAAAACGCCAATATAAGGCCAAAATGCGAAGAACATACTGTTATAGATTACGACACACAAGATGGAGTGCTGAGACTAGAAATAGAAACTAGAGACTCGTAAAGGTGGAAGGAGAAGCATATGTTACTTGTTTTCTCATTTCTTTAAAGAAACCTCAAAGTCCCTATGAGAATTCGAAAAATGGTTTCGTCCAGTAAACGGTCCAATTCAGACCCAAAACGACAATATAAGGTCAAAATGCGAAGAACAGACTGTTATTGATTAAGATACACAAGATGGAGTGCAGTGACTAGAAATAGAAACTAGAGACTCCTAAAGGTGGAAGGATAAGCATTTGTTACTTGTTTTCTCATTTCTTAAAAGAAACCTCAAAGTCCCTATGAGACTTCTAAAAACGGGGTTTCGTCTTGCAAACGGTCCAATTCAGGACCCAAAACGACAATATAAGGCCAAAATGCGAAGAACATACCGTTATTGATTAAGATACACAAGATGGAGTGTTGAGATTAAAAATAGGAACTAGAGCCTCCTAAAGATGGAAGGAGATGCATATGTTACTTGTTTTCTCATTTCTTTAAAGAAACCTCAAAGTCCCTATGAGAATTCGAAAAAGGGTTTCGTCCAGTAAACGGTCCAATTCAGACCCAAAACGACAATATAAGGCCAAATTGCGAAGAACAGACCATTATTGATTAAGATACACAAAATGGAGTGCTGAGACTAAAAATAGAAACTAGAGCCTCCTAAAGATGGAAGGAGAAGCATATGTTACTTGTTTTCAAATTTTCTTTAAAGAAACCTCAAAGTCCCTATGAGAATTCTAAAAATGGGGTTTCGTCTAGTAAACAGTCCAATTCACACCCAAAATGGCAATATAAGGCAAAAATGCTAATATTAGATTGTTATTGATTAAGACACACAAGATGGAATGCTGAGATTAGAAATAGGAACTAGAGCCTCTTAAAGGTGGAAAGAGAAGCATTTGTTACTTGTTTTCTCATTTCTTAAAAGAAACCTCAAAGTCCCTATGAGACTTTTAAAAATGGGGTTTCGTCTAGTAAACGGTCCAATTCAGGACCCAAAACGACAATATAAGGCCAAAATGCGAAGAACATACTGTTATTAATTAAGATACACAAGTTGGAGTGTGGAGATTAGAAAAAGGAACTAGAGCCTCCGAAAGGTGGAAGAAGAAGCATATGTTACTTGTTTTCTCATTTCTTTAAAGGAAGCTCAAAGTTCCTAAGAGAATTCGAAAAACAGGATTCGTCTAGTAAACGGTCCAATTCAGATCCAAAACGATAATATAAGGTCAAAATGCGAAGAACGGACCGTTATTGATTAAGATACACAAGATGGAGTGCTGAGACTAGAAATAAGGAATAGAGACTCCTAAAGGTGGAAGGAGAAGCATATGTTACTTGTGTTCTCATTTCTTTAAAGAAACCTCAAAGTTCCTACGAGAATTCGAAAAATAGGATTTTGTCTAGTAAACGGTCCAATTCAGACAAAAAACGCCAATATAAGGCCAAAATGCGAAGAACATACTGTTATGGATTACGACACACAAGATGGAGTGCTGAGACTAGAAATAGGAACTAGAGACTCCTAAAGGTGGAAGGAGAAGCATATGTTACTTGTTTTCTCATTTCTTTAAAGAAACCTCAAAGTTCCTATGAGAATTATAAAAATGGGGTTTCGTCTAGTAAACGGTCCAATTCACACCCAAAACGGCAAAATAAGGCCAAAATACTTATATTAGACTGTTATTGGTTAAGAAACACAAGATGGAGTGCTGAGATTAGAAATAGGAACTAGAGCCTCTTAAAGGTGGAAGGAGAAGCATTTGTTAATTGTTATATCATTTCTTAAAAGAAACGTCAAAGTCCCTATGAGACTTTTAAAAATGGGGTTTCGACTAGTAAACGGTACAATTCAGGACCCAAAACGACAATATAAGGCCAAAATACGAAGAACATATTGTTATTGATTAAGATACACAAGATGGAGTGTTAAGATTAGAAATAGGAACTAGAGCCTCCTAAAGATTGAAGGAGAAGCATATCTTACTTGTTTTCTCAGTTCTGTAAAGAAACCTCAAAGACCCTATGAGAATTCGAAAACCTGGATTTCGTTTTCTAAACATTCCAATTTTTACCCAAAACGCCAATATAAGGCCAAAATGCGAAAACATACCGTTATAGATTACGACACACAAGATGGAGTGCTGAGACTAGAAATAGGAACTAGAGACTCCTAAAGGTGGAAGGAGAAACATTTGTTACTTGTTTACTCATTTCTTAAAAGAAACCTCAAAGTCCCTATGAGACTTCTAAAAATGGGATTTCGTCTAGCAAACGGTCCAATCCAGGACCCAAAACGACAATATAAGGCCAAAATGCGAAGAACAGACCGTTATTGAATAAGATACACAAAATGGAGTGTTGAGATTAGAAATAGGAACTAGAGCCTCATAAGGATGGAAGGAGACGCATATGTTACTTGTTTTGTCATTTCTTTAAAGAAACCTCAAAGTCCGTATGAGAATTCGAAAAACAGGATTTCGTCTAGTAAACGGTCCAATTCAGACCCAAAATGACAATATAAGGCCAAAATGCAAAGAACAGACCATTATTGATTAAGATACACAAAATTGAGTGCTGGGATTAAAAATAGGAGCGAGAGACTCCTAAAGGTGGAAGGAGAAGCATAGCTTACTTGTTTTCTCATTTCTGTAAAGAAACATCAAAGTCCCTATGAGAATTCTAAAAATGGGGTTTCGTCTAGTAAACGGCCCAATTCACACCCAAAACGGCAATATAAGGCCAAAATGCTAATATTAGACTGTTATTGATTAAGACACACAAGATGGAGTGCTGAGATTAGAAATAGGATTTAGAGCCTCTTAAAGGTGGAAGGAGAAGAATATGTTACTTGTTTTCTCATTTCTTTTAAGAAAACACAAAGTCCCTATGATAATCCTAAAAATGGGGTTTCGTCTAGCAAACAGTCCAATTCAGACCCAAAACGACAATATAAGGTCAAAAAGCGAAGAAAACACTGTTATTGATTAAGATACACAAAATGGAGTGCTGAGACTAGAAATAAGGACTAGAGACTTCTAAAGGTGGAAGGAGAAGCATATGTTACTTGTTTTTTCATTTCTTTTAAGAAACCTCAAAGTTCATATGAGAATTCGAAATACAGGATTTCGTCTAGTAAACGGTCCAATTCATACCCAAAACGCCAATATAAGGCCAAAATGCGAAGAACATACTGTTATAGATTACGACACACAAGATGGAGTGCTGAGACTAGAAATAGGAACTAGAGCCTCCTAAAGATGGAAGGAGAAGCGTATGTTACTTGTTTTCTCATTTCTTTAAAGAAACCTCAAAGTCCCTATGAGAATTCGAAAAAAGGGTTTTGTCCAGTAAACTGTCCAATTCAGACCCAAAACGCAAATATAAGGCCAAAATGCGAAGAACATATTGTTATAGATTACGACACACAAGATGGAGTGCTGAGATTAAAAATAGGAACTAGAGCCTCCTAAAGATGGAAGGAGAAGCATATGTTACTTGTTTTCTCATTTCTTTAAAGAAACCTCAAAGTCCCTATGAGAATTCGAAAAAGGGTTTCGTCCAGTAAACAGTCCAATTCAGACCCAAAACGACAATATAAGGTCAAAATGCGAAGAACATACTGTTATTGATTAAGATACACAAGATGCAGTGCTGAGACTAGAAATAGGAACTAGAGACTCCTAAAGGTGGAAGGATAAGCATTTGTTACTTGTTTTCTCATTTCTTAAAAGAAACCTCAAAGTCCCTATGAGACTTCTAAAAACGGGGTTTCGTCTAGCAAACGGTCCAATTCAGGACCCAAAACGACAGTATAAGGCCAAAATGCGAAGAACACACCGTTATTGATTCAGATACACAAGATGGAGTGTTGAGATTAAAAATAGGAACTAGGGCCTCCTAAAGATGGCAGGAGAAGCATAAGTTACTTGTTTTCTCATTTCATTAAAGAAACCTCTAAGTCCCTATGAGAATTCGAAAAAAGGGTTTGTCCAGTAAAATGTCCAATTCAGACCCAAAACGACAATATAAGGCCAAAATGCGAAGAACATACCATTATTGATTAAGATACTCAAAATGGAGTGCTGAGACTAAAAATAGAAACTAGAGCCTCCTAAAGATGGAAGGAGAAGCATATGTTACTTGTTTTCACATTTTCTTTAAAGAAACCTCAAAGTCTCTATGAGAATTCTAAAAATGGGGTTTCTTCTAGTAAACAGTCTAATTCACATCCAAAATGGCAATATAAGGCAAAAATGCTAATATTAGACTGTTATTGATTAAGACACACAAGATGGAGTGCTGAGATTAGAAATAGGAACTAGAGCCTTTTAAAGGTGGAAGGAGAAGCATTTGTTACTTGTTTTCTCATTTCTGAAAAGAAACCTCAAAGTCAATATGAGACTTTTAAAAATGGGGTTTTGTCTAGTAAACGGTCCAATTCAGGACACAAAACGACAATATAAGGCCAAAATGCGAAGAACATACTATTATTAATTAAGATACACAAGATGGAGTGTGGAGATTAGAAAAAGGAACTAGAGCCTCCTAAAGGTGGAAGAAGAAGCATATGTTACTTGTTTTCTCATTTCTTTAAAGAAACCTCAAAGTTCCTAAGAGAATTCGAAAAAAGGGTTTCGTCCAGTAAACGGTCCAATTCAGATCCAAAACGATAATATAAGGTCAAAATGCGAAGAACGGATAGTTATTGATTAAGATACACAAGATGGAGTGCTGAGACTAGAAATAAGGAATAGAGACTCCTAAAGGTGGAAGGAGAAGCATATGTTACTTGTTTTCTTATTTCTTTAAAGAAACCTCAAAGTTCCTATGAGAATTCGAAAAATAGGATTTTGTCTAGTAAACGGTCCAATTCAGACCCAAAACGCCAATATAAGGCCAAAATGCGAAGAACATACTGTTATAGATTACGACACACAAGATGGAGTGCTGAGACTAGAAATAGGAACTAGAGACTC
>PKML01066688.1:161675-189117 GCA_002933935.1 Eutrema yunnanense | reverse complement strand
AAACGGTCCAATTCAGGACCCAAAACGACAATATAAGGCCAAAATGCGAAGAACATACCGTTATTGATTAAGATACACAAGATGGAGTGTTGAGATTAAAAATAGGAACTAGAGCCTCCTAAAGATGGAAGGAGAAGCATATGTTACTTGTTTTCTCATTTTTTTAAAGAAACCTCAAAGTCCCTATGAGAATTCGAAAAATGGGTTTCGTCCAGTAAACGGTCCAATTCAGAGCCAAAACGACAATATAATGCCAAAATGCGAAGAACATACCATTATTGATTAAGATACACAAAATGGAGTGCTGAGACTAAATATAGAACTAGAGACTCCTAAAGGTGGAAGGAAAAGCATATGTTACTTGTTTTCTCATTTTCTTTAAAGAAACCTCAAAGTCCCTATGAGAATTCTAAAAATGGGGTTTCGTCTAGTAAACAGTCCAATTCACACCCAAAATGGCAATATAAGGCAAAAATGCTAATATTAGACTGTTATTGATTAAGACACACAAGATGGAGTGCTGTGATTAGAAATAGGAACTAGAGCCTCTTAAAGGTGGAAGGAGAAGCATTTGTTACTTGTTTTCTCATTTCTTAAAAGAAACCTCAAAGTCCCTATGAGATATTTAAAAATGGGGTTTCGTCTAGTAGACGGTCCAATTCAGGACCCAAAACGACAATATAAGGCCAAAATGCGAAGAACATACTGTTATTAATTAAGATACCCAAGATGGAGTGTGGAGATTAGAAAAAGGAACTAGAGCCTCCTAAAGGTGGAAGGAGAAGCATATGTTACTTGTTTTCTCATTTCTTTAGAGAAACCTCAAACTTCCTAAAAGAATTCGAAAAACAGGATTTCGTCTAGTAAACGGTCCAATTCAGATCCAAAACGATAATATAAGATCAAAATGCGAAGAACGGACCGTTATTGATTAAGATACACAAGATGGAGTGCTGAGACTACAAATAAGGAATAGAGACTCCTAAAGGTGGAAGGAGAAGCATATGTTACTTGTTTTCTCATTTCTTTAAAGAAACCTCAAAGTTCCTATGAGAATTCGAAAAATAGGATTTCGTCTAGTAAACGGTCCAATTCAGACCCAAAACGCCAATATAAGGCCAAAATGCGAAGAACATACTGTTATAGATTATGACACACAAGATGGAGTGCTGAGACTAGAAATAGGAACTAGAGACTCCTAAAGGTGGAAGGAGAAACATTTGTTACTTGTTTTCTCATTTCTTAAAAGAAACCTCAAAGTCCCTATGAGACTTCTAAAAACGGGGTTTCGTCTAGCAAAAGGTTCAATTCAGGACCCAAAACGACAATATAAGGCCAAAATGCGAAGAACATACCGTTATTGATTAAGATACATAAGATGGAGTGTTGAGATAAAAAAAATAGGAACTAGAGCCTCTTAAAGATGGAATGAGAAGCATATGTTACTTGTTTTCTCACTGCTTTAAAGAAACCTCAAAGTCCCTATGAGAATTCGAAAAAGGGGTTTCGTCCAGTAAACGGTCCAATTCAGACACAAAACGACAATATAAGGCCAAAATGCGAAGAACATACCATTATTGATTAAGATACACAAAATGGAGTGCTGAGACTTAAAATAGAACTAGAGACTCCTAAAGGTGGAAGGAGAAGCATATGTTACTTGTTTTCTCATTTTCTTTAAAGAAATCTCAAAGTCCCTATGAGAATTCTAAAAATGGGGTTTCGTCTAGTAAACAGTCCAATTCACACCCAAAATGGCAATATAAGGCCAAAATGCTAATATTAGACTGTTATTGATTAAGACACACAAGATGGAGTGCTGAGATTAGAAATACGAACTAGAGCCTCTTAAAGGTGGAAGGAGAAACATTTGTTACTTGTTTTCTCATTTCTTAAAAGAAACCTCAAAGTCCCTATGAGACTTTTAAAAATGGGTTTTCGTCTAGTAAACGGTCCAATTCAGGACCCAAAACGACAATATAAGGCCAAAATGCAAAGAACATACTGTTATTAATTAAGATACACAAGATGGAGTGTGGAGATTAGAAAAAGGAACTAGAGCCTCCTAAAGGTGGAAGTAGAAGCATATGTTACTTGTTTTCTCATTTCTTTAAAGAAACCTCAAAGTTCCTAAGAGAATTCGAAAAACAGAATTTCGTCTAGTAAACGGTCCAATTCAGATCCAAAACGATAATATAAGGTCAAAATGCGAAGAACGGACCGTTATTGATTAAGATACACAAGATGGAATGCTGAGACAAGAAATAAGGAATAGAGACTCCTAAATGTGGAAGGAGAAGCATATGTTACTTGTTTTCTCATTGCTTTAAAGAAACCTCAAAGTTCCTATGAGAATTCGTAAAATAGGATTTCGTCTAGTAAACGGTCCAATTCAGACCCAAAACGCCAATATAAGGCCAAAATGCGAAGAACATACTGTTATAGATTACAACACACAAGATGGAGTGTTGAGACTAGAAATAGGAACTAGAGACTCTTAAAGGTGGAAGGAGAAGCATTTGTTACTTGCTTTCTCATTTCTAAAAAGAAACCTCAAAGTCCCTATGAGACTTCTAAAAACGGGGTTTCGTCTAGCAAACGGTACAATTCAGGACCCAAAACGACAATATAAGGCCAAAATGCGAAGAACATACCGTTATTGATTAAGATACACAAGATGGAGTGTTGAGATTAAAAATAGGAACTAGAGCCTCCTAAAGATGGAAGGAGAAGCATATGTTACTTGTTTTCTAATTTCTTTAAAGAAACCTCAAAGTCCCTATGAGAATTCGAAAAACAGGATTTCGTCCAGTAAACGGTCCAATTCAGACCCAAAACGACAGTATAAGGCCAAAATGCGAAGAACATACCATTATTGATGAAGATACACAAAATTTAGTGCTGAGACTAAAAATAGAACTAGAGACTCCTAAAGGTGGAAAGAGAAGCTTATGTTACTTGTTTTCTCATTTATTTAAAAAAACCTCGAAGTTCCTATGAGAGTTATAAAAATGGGGTTTCGTCTAGTAAACGGTCCAATTCACACCCAAAACGGCAATATAAGGCCGAAATACTTATATTAGACTGTTATTGATTAAGACACACAAGATGGAGTGCTGAGATTAGAAATAGGAACTAGAGCCTTGATATATCATAGTTTTTACCCTGTTTGGACCATGATATAAATCCTTTTTATAGAGTCTTTATAGTATTTTGGAGTCGTTTAGATTCTTTTACAGGTCATAGCACGTTTGGAGCATTATTGGATTTATTGGAGATTATTGGAGCACTTTGGAACAGAAGCTGAAGTCGTGTTGCTGAGTACCTGATTTCACGGCAAGCATCGATCGATACCCCCTGGTATCGATCTATACCCAGCGCAGCTAACACAACCCGCGAGTCTTTCCAAGACTTGAAGAATTACAAAAGTGCCCAGAAGTCTTTCATAATTACAAGAAGACCCCAACTCAAGATTTAGGTTATAAATAGGATTTTACAGCCACTTGTTTAGGCTAAGCTTTATTTTCTAGAATACTTTGGTTGTGAGAGACAAGTCTGAATCTCCCTTCGTCCGAGATCAGATCTCTATACCCTTTGTTATTCTTATTTTCTATTGATGATTTATTTAAACATGTTGATTGTTTCTTTCACCATGTCTGAGTAGATCCACCTTAGGTTTAGTGTTTTCTCATAAAGGATTTCTTTGAATGCTAGGTTGATTTATTATTAGGATTCACCATCGGAATTAGTTCTTCGCCTTAGGTTATTCCCAAAGCTAATTCTAGGTTGACGAATCTGGAACTTAGATCTTAGGATAATTGATTAGACACGAGAGTGCGATTAATTACCTGATAGAACCTAGGTGAGCAAATTGATTATTCGCAAAGAGATTTGGTTTAATTGATTTGTGAACATATCAAACCTGATTTTAAAGCTGATTTAGACTTTAGGATTTGCAAAGAGATTTGGAATTCCTAGGATTTAGATTTAGATAGTTTTCACAACGAGAGTTGGTTAGCTATATTTTAGTGATTTGAGTTCAAGAACCGTGCTTAATCTGAATCATGTTAGTTAATTTAGCTGCATTCATTGATTTCCTGAGAAATACCCTGAGCCTATATTCTCTCCATTGATTTACAACTCTTTTAAATTCTGCATTGCTTTTAATTACATCTGTTTCACTTAGCGTAATTCAGCAAATAGAATCTATTGTGTGTTTCTGTGAGTTCTTGTGTTCGATCCCTAGCTATACTACGACTACTGCTTTAGTACTGCATTGCTTTTAATTACATCTTTTAAATTCTGCATTGCTTTTAATTACATCTGTTTCACTTAGCGTAATTCAGCATCTAGAATCAATTGTGTGTTTCTGTGAGTTCTTGTGTTCGATCCCTAGCTATACTACGACTACTGCTTTAGTACTGTTAGGGTATTAAATTGAGCATATCAATTTTGGCGCCGTTGCCGGGGACTCAATTCGCCATTAGATTTTAGCTGTAGAGTTTAGACTAAGTTCGTCGGTATCGATCGATACTCACTAGTATCGGTCGATACTAGGGCGATTTCTTTGTTGATATCGATCGACACCACTTGGTATCGATCGATACTCAACGTTTTTTTTGGTTACTAACGTGTCTTACCTAGTGTGTTTCAGGTGTGAATTTGGAACGTGCAAACGGGAAGACGAAGCAGACATCAGCGATGAACAACACAGTGATACTAAGACCTGATGCAGCTGGAACCGTCGTTGTTCCTCCTGTTGTTGTTGATGATATTGTCGCGCCAGCTGGGCGCGCCAACGTTGGGGACGTTGCAGTAGTTGTTCGTGGTTGAACGATTGGTGAGTACAACATGTCTCATCAGCATTATACCAATCGATCAGCGATCCGCATTCCTACGTTCCAGAGGAACGATTTTGAGCTGAAGCCTGCCTACTTTGCTCTTGTGGGATCGCATATCTTTCATGGTCTCCCTCATGAACATCCTATGGACCATATCGAGACATTCGAAGATTTGGTCACTAGCGTGAAATACGAAGGAGTGTCCAATGAATTCCTTTTCTGTAAGCTGTTCCCGTACTCTCTTGGTGGGGAAGCTACTTACTGGCTAAAGCAGTTACCTCCTGGATCACTGACTACCTGGGAAGAGATTAAGAGCGCCTTCTTGAACAATTTTTTCGATGATGCGAGAACCGAGGAGCTCAGGAACAAGATCTCTAAATTCTCTCAGGGAGGAACTAAGGGACTTAAGGTTGCTTGGGAGCGATTCAGATCTTATCAGAGGGATTGTCCGCATCATGGGTTCAATATGGTTCAGTTGCTGAATTTCTTCTTCAGAGGGATTGACTGTAGGTACCAGATGGCATTGGACTCTGCTAGCAATGAAAATTTCTTTACCAGATATCCTGACGATGCTTATCAGCTGATAGAGAACTTTGCATCCAACCATAGCGCCAAGAATGCAGACTTTGAGAGAAGGAAGCAGGCTGAGAGCATGGATGGGTTGCAGATTGCTGCGGTGCAAGCGAAGCTGGATTCAATGCATAATGTGTTGATGGGTAGTGATATGATTCTGGATGAGCAGCTCGAACCGGAGCTTGGAGCATCGCTTGAATCGGTTGGAATGCTTCGGAAAAGATCTCGATCGGTTGCTAACCAATCCAAATGTTACTCAAAGATAGGCGCTAAGGCCAAACGATACAAATTGGTCTTAGGGAGGTTGTACCATCAAGGGTACTTGGGTCAGGACGTAGAAGATGCATTCAAACCTCACCGGTATTGAAATCAGGCCCAAGTAGATCGACCATTGGCTCAAGTGATTTATTTGTGCTCTTTTCCTTCGTTTCGGTTTTGTCCCAATGGGTTTTCCGAAGCAAGGTTTTTAACGAGACAAATATTTCACTTCCAATAAAACCCAATGTGTTGATCTAAGTCCATGAAGCCCACGAAAATCACAAGTTAAAAGTCAACAAAATATCAAGAAAATCAAGGGGCATTTTCGCATGGAATCCTAAGGGGCATTCAAACTTTGTTTTAATTTTAGTCAAGTCTTTATTCAAACTTTGTCTTTATTTTCTGTAATTTTTGAGGTGGTTAATTGCTATGCATGCAACCCCTCTTATTTTCCTATATAATCTCTTTGTAATCTCATTATCAAAATCATCTAGTATTTGAATCAAAAAATCTCTTTTCTTTCTAGATCAAAAATCTCGATTGTGAGTCATATCAATCAAAAACCTTTGTTTGTTTTTGGTGAGTCATATCCGAAAATAGCAAAGAGGAATATCAAGGGCTTTCCGCACCCCTTGTGAGACCATTCGATCCACACACTTTGAAGCAATCCGATGCTTGCAAAACCTATCCCGTTCTTACCCAAACCGTAGAGTGAGCATCCTTGGGAGAAGTGTGTCAAGTGGTATCAGAGCACCACTCCACAATCTAGGTAATTTCGTTCCATCTCTCACTTGTTCATATTTCATTTCGTTTTATTTAAATCTGTTCATCTTCTTTGAAATTTCTGGGTTTAAAATTTTTCGTTTTTCTGTTTGTTTTGATTTTTATAAATTCAAAAACTTATCAAAAAAAATCAAAAACAGATATATCTAAGTAGATCTGTGTCTTAACTTAATTGTCATATTTTTAAAATTTCAAAAAAAAAAATAAAAAGAAATTCGTTTTGAGTTTTTTCGGAAACACCTATTTTTGTGGTTATTTGGGAAAAATCTGAACTTTTGCATACACTCACTTGTGTTGTTTAATTCTGTGCGAGGTACAAACATGTCGGAAGAAAGTGAATCAGCTTCATCACGGTCTAGGAGAGAGCGAGATGCTGCGATGGTTCAAAAGGTCGATGCTATCACCGAACTTTTACAAGAGATGCGTGACCGTATGACCGCCCTCGAGATTCGTACGCCGAGACGAGATGAAAGAAATCAAGGCGCTGAACCGAGAGATAATAGAGCCAATGATCTTAGATCCGAGCAGAGTGTGGGACGAGGAAGTTGTCACGCACCGGCAAGACCGAGGAGAAATCGACCGCAACACTACGAACCGGAAGATAACCCATTTTACGATCGAGGAGATTCCTCGGATGGAAATCGGGAAAGACATCCACCAGCTCGAAGACGAAACGACAATGATCTTGGAGGTATGAAGCTTCGTATTCCACCGTTCTACGGAAAGAACGACCCGGACGCTTTCCTTGAATGGGAAAAAAAGGTGGAATTGGTATTCGATTGCCAAAACTTCTCCACTCAAAAGAAGATGAGATTGGCGGCTACTAAATTTTATGACTATGCCATTGATTGGTGGGATCAGCTCGTAACAAACCGGAGGCGCAACCGTGAGAATCCCGTTGAGACGTGGGAAGAAATGATCTACTTGATGCGACAACGTTTTGTCCCAACTCACTACCACCGAGAGCGTCATCAACGTTTGAGAGCTTTGTCCCAAGGGAATAGAGGCGTGAAAGATTATTTCCAAGAAATGGAAAAGCTAATGCTTAAGGGAGATGTAGACGAGACAAGAGATGCCACCATGGCACGATTTTTGGCTGGCATGAACCGTGAACTTTAAGACCGCATGGAAATGCAATCCTATGCAACCGTAGAGGAGATGTTGCATAAGGCGATCATGGTTGAAAAACAAATCAAGAGAAGAAGTGTCCCTTCCCGAACTTCTCATGGAACCGATAATGTTCTTAAGCCGAGCTATCAAGGAGAAGAGAAGTCAAATTTCAAGACCACAACCGAGCCTAAACCAGCCGCACCTACTCAAGGATACAAAGGAAGGTATGAAACTTCTACTTCTACTTCTCGTGATGTGAGATGTTTCAAGTGTCAAGGTAAAGGACACTATGCAAAGGAATGTCCGAACCAAAGGATTATGGTTCTCTTGGACAATGGAGATATTGAGGAAGAAAAAAAAACGGTTTTTGATGAGCATCAAGAGGAGCATGAAGAAGTTGCCGAGGTAGGAGAGCTCTTAGTAATTCAACGGGCTTTAAACATGCACATCAAAACCGCAAGCATGAACAACGAAAAAATTTGTTTCACTCTCGATGCCAAGTCCAAGGAAAGGTATGTAGTCTCATCATAGACGGAGGAAGCTGCACCAACGTGGCAAGTGAAACAATGGTCAAGAAGCTTGACATGACCGTGAAGGAGCATCCGAAGCCATATAGTCTTCAATAGCTAAACAACGAGGAAATGAAGGTAAAAAGCCAAGTTTCGGTTCCTATAACCATTGGCACATATCAAGATGAGGTGCTGTGTGACGTGTTGCCCATGGAATCAAGCCACATCCTTCTAGGAAGACCATGGCAATTCGATCGACGGGTTCTTCATGACGGGTTCAATAATCGATATTCGTTTAACTACGAAGGAAAGAAGATCACGTTGGTTCCCATGTCACCAAGCGAATTATATCAAGATCAAATTCTCTTCAAGCAAAAAGGTAAAGAGGCTGTAAGTGTTTCTTCTAACTCTTCCAAGAAAAATAAAAAGTGTCTTTTGATTGATTTTTCGAAAGCTCCTTTGAGTTTAACTAACCATGCACCGGAGCTTGCACTTCCGAGTGAGAAATCTTTTTTTTTGCAGAAAACTCAGGCTAAACTCAACAAAGGTGATCCACGGAAAAAGGAAAAAGCGATCCATGACTCCTGGTCCGGAAAAATCGATTTCGATCGATCGATCCTCTCGCGACCCGATTACAAACACGTGAACTACTTGGTTCGATTGAGGGAGGAATTTGAGCAACGAGTTTTCAACAACTCTAATAATTTTCATCGACCAACTGGGTATTTTGAGGAGACTGGTCGAAACCAAATTCGAGTAGCATACACCGATCTTCATCCTCCTTTGCAAACCATCTCAACGGTCGAAACGGAGCAAGCCGAACAAAAGACTCGACCAAACGATCAAATCTCTACTGGGTCAGGTAAGTTTCCTCAACCAAACACTCATTTTAAGACTAATGGTCGTGGTGTTTTCTTGTTTGGTCACACAGATTTCAAGATACCTCACAACTTTCAAATCGGACCCGAGAAAGACCAAAATTTCCGAGGGAAAATGGTAAACGATGGCCAACCTATTTTGGCAAGTTCTAGAAGGCATCAACCGTTTCCAACAGCAACACGGATCAACTCCAACACATCCAAGACCAATCCCCAAGGTAAGCATAATCCGACTTTAAACTTCAAAATTACTAACTTAGCTCGTTTCCGTGTAGGTTCTTCGGATTTGAGGTCAAATCCTTTTGAAGAGAGGGGGGATGATATGATTCTGGATGAGCAGCTCGAACCGGAGCTTGGAGCATCGCTTGAATCGGTTGGAATGCTTCGGAAAAGATCTCGATCGGTTGCTAACCAATCCAAATGTTACTCAAAGATAGGCGCTAAGGCCAAACGATACAAATTGGTCTTAGGGAGGTTGTACCATCAAGGGTACTTGGGTCAGGACGTAGAAGATGCATTCAAACCTCAACGGTATTGAAATCAGGCCCAAGTAGATCGACCATTGGCTCAAGTGATTTATTTGTGCTCTTTTCCTTCGTTTCGGTTTTGTCCCAATGGGTTTTCCGAAGCAAGGTTTTTAACGAGGCAAATATTTCACTTCCAATAAAACCCAATGTGTTGATCTAAGCCCATGAAGCCCATGAAAATCACAAGTTAAAAGTCAACAAAATATCAAGAAAATCATGGGGCATTTTCGCATGGAATCCTAAGGGGCATTCAAACTTTGTTTTAATTTTAGTCAAGTCTTTATTCAAACTTTGTCTTTATTTTCTGTAATTTTCGAGGTGGTTAATTGCTGTGCATGCAACCCCTCTTATTTTCCTTAATAATCTCTTTGTAATCTCATTATCAAAATCATCTAGTATTTGAATAAAAAAATCTCTTTTCTTTCTAGATCAAAATTCTCGATTGTGAGTAACATCAATCGAAAACCTTTGTTTGTTTTTGGTGAGTCATATCCGAAAATAGCAAAGAGGAATATCAAGGGCTTTCCGCACCCCTTGTGAGACCATTCGATCCACACACTTTGAAGCAATCCGATGCTTGCAAAGCCTATCCCGTTCTTACCCAAACCGTAGAGTGAGCATCCTTGGGAGAAGTGTGTCAGGTAGGCAGAAGAAGTCTGTTCGATTTTCTAAAGAAAATGCAGTGGTGCATGTTAACTACGTTGGTAGAGCTGGATCTCAGGATCAAAGGTATCAATACCCACCCACGCCAGACAGAGCTTCTGAAAACAGGATAGAATCCATGCTTGAACATCTTCTTCACGGACAGCAGCAGATGACAACAACTTTCAACGGGAGATTGGATACCTTGTACACTGATCTGAATAGCAAAATCGAGGCTCTCAGTGCTCGTCAGACGATTTTGGATACACAGTTGGCCCAAACTGCCAAGATTTTAGCCAATTCTACCAAGAACGACGAAGAGGATCCTGAAATCTCCAAGGTATCGACCGACACCACCGAGTATCGATCGATACCAGTCCAAACCCTTTCTCGAAACGTGTCAGAGTCCCTAGTATCGATCGATACCATACCTGGGATCGATCGATACCCCTCGCAGATCGAACCAGAATCGACGACACCACCTAAGTCGATTGAAGAAAGGGGCTACAAGCCTAAAGAGCAATACCCTCGACCACCTCTACTGACGCAGCTGACTAAAAGGGAAGACCCAGGAATCTTCTCAGTACCATGCTCTATCTCTGGAGCTAAATTCAAGGAGTCTCTCGTCGACTCAGGGGCAAGCGTTAATGTCATGTCAAGGGCAATTGCAGAGAGATTGAGAGCTGATATTCGATCTCCCAAGACATCTATCACATTCGCGAACTCTTCAACCTCAACTCCATATGGCGCAATCACTGATTTACTGGTCACAATTGGAGGTTGTCTGGTCCCTACTGATTTTCAAGTTGTTGAGATGAGTGAAAAATCCATTACACAGCTGATTCTTGGACGACCGTTTATGGCCACGGTGGGAGCGATTATGGATACGCCAAGCAAGAGAATCTCGTTCTCATACATTGACAAGGAGGTGTACTACGAAGCCATCCCCATTAGAAGAACTCCTACACATATCTCTTGCATCACCATTGTCACAGGAGAGACATTGGTAACTGATCTTTTAGAAAAACCTCCTGACGAGCCAACTTTCACAGACGTTCTAGATAGTCCTTCTGTTCTCATCACGAAAGACGTCGAACCAGTTAAGGCAAAGGAGAAGGTGAAGAGCAAAGAAGTGAAGGGTGCTCCCTCTGTGACTTTAACCCCTCAAAAGTGTGATGGAGATTCAATTCAATATCAGGTGAAGTGCAAGGGAACTTCGAAACCATTCTCCAAAGCACGAATTCTTCTCCCTTCGGAGCTGAAAGAAAAAGGACAGGAGTTTGTGGAGAACATGATGAGCAGATCTCTGACGCTAGCGTTGTCGAGGTGTGGAGCCTGTTTTGGTGCAAGCTCTCACTCTTATCCAGCCTGAAGGGCGTTACAGTCAAGCTATTGACATTAAACGAGCGCTTGGTGGGAGGCAACCCACTGGTGAGTCTGTACATAACTCTTTTATTTTTATTTTGGTTTTGTGTCTTGTGTCTAAACGTGAAACAGATTTGACGAAGCGTATCGATCGATACCTGTCAGTATCGATCGATACCAAGTGCCGTAAAAAGGAACAAAATTCTTCATAAGTGTCGATCGACACTATCCAGTGTCGACAAACAACAGCCAGTATCGACCGATACTTCTGTGTATCGATCGATACCATGCGGGAAGGTAAGCTCTCTTTCAACAGCCAGTTTTCTCTTTCTGCTCTTTCTTCTCCATCGATCGACACCGCCTCCTTTTCTCTCTCAAATCGCATCTTTCACATTTCTTCACCGATCTTGGCGATTTAAGCACCTAGATTCATTGGATTTTCATCCTCTATCTGTTTCTAGCACTTAATTCGCAACCCAGCAAAGGTATGCTCTCTAAATTCAGCGGTTTATGTCCGATTTTTAGGTTTAAGGTTTGTGAAATCCCACTCTTTACAACTTGTTTTTATCGATTCATGTCGTTTGCTGAGTTGTTCTAGGGTAGTTTCGAACCAACCTATGCCTTTGAATTGCCTTGGTTTTCATTATCGATGATTTGGGATTTTGAGAAAGCATGAAACTGGAATTAGCCAGGGTGTCGATCGATACCCCCTGGTATCGATCGACACCATGCGAGTTTGACGATAAGAATTTTCTGTGATTGCTGAGAGGCGTTGGATTTATGATGTGTCCTTCTATCTTTGTTTGCAGATGACATCTAAGTCCAAGAGAGCCAGGACTACAGGCGCATCGAGGTCTAACTCGTCTACTACGGATATTCCTGCAACCCCACGCAGAAATCCTTGGCCCAAGCTGAACGAGAAAGCCAGGATCCCTTGTCACCGCGATTGGGATGGACAGGAGAAGGCGTATGCCTTGAGTGATGACACTGCATTCAGACCCATTTCTGAAGAATAGGACGATTTCGACACGTTGTTCTACAACGCGTGGTTGGGTGTCACCATCAAGCCCACTAGGTTTGTGGATGGTGTTTCTCTGCATCAGCTGGGTCTTGACTCAGATTTGGCTCGTCTGCTCGAGCGGATTGATTTTGGCCACATGGCCACACGTTAGTTTGATCTCTTCCCGGACTTGGTTCGTCAGTTCATGGCGACCGCTCGCATTAGCTATTCAGACGAGGTTCTGCGAGACGCACATGGTGGCACCCTATCTTTCATGGCTCGCGGAGTGAGGCACATGATTTCATTCCCTGACCTCTGTGATCTCTATGGTTTTCGGAGGGATCGCAGGAGGATTGCTCTTCCAGCTGCCCATCCTGACATACGTGGATTTTGGGCATGGTTCGGGAATGGTGTCTACAATTCCAAGACATCCACTCAGATGGACATTCGACACCCGGTTCGGCGATGCTTTGTCAGGATCCTGAGCACTACTCTCATGTGAAAGATGGAGCCTAACAAGATGCGAGTGTCTGAGCTTCTGCTGTTGTTTCTGGCTGTCAGGAACATCATCCCTGAGCAGGATTTTGAGTGGCCTGAGCTGGAAGGTGTTAACCTTGGGGCTGTCTTTGCACATCATCTGGTCTCTCTGAAGACCAAACCATTCACAGGGACGAGCACGAAGAAGGAGTCAGTTGGTAGTCTTCTGACACCTATCTTCCAGCACCTCGGGATCAGCACTACGAGTTGCTCGATAGTCACTGCGCGTCGATACTTGGATGAGGTTCATATGAGGAACCTTAAGTGGTTGAAGCCCGAGCGGAAGTGGATCCTTAACAGATCAGATGTGAGCTTTCTGGTGCAGCTACCTGCTAGGGATTTGACAGACTTATCTGAGGACCCTACTCTGCTTCGTTTCGAGCCTCCTGCAGACCTCCTGACTTCGATCTCTACGACTCGATGACATGTTCGTCCTCCTGCTGATATCCCATCTACTTCACGTCAGAGAGGACGTACTCAGGCTGCACCGTGTCCACCCATTCATGAGCCACAGTGGCCTGCGGACACAGACGTTCCGATGGAGCCAGCTGCTTTCCAGAGATTTATGATCTCCAGCTTGAGGAGCATCTGGGCTGCTGTTCGCTGCCGCTGCACGACTGACGCTGATCCATCGTCCCAGCCTGGACCTTCACACACCGCACCTGCTGCTGATGATGAGAGCGATTCCGAGGAGACGCAGGATTAGTCTTATCTGATCTTCACGTTTGTATTTTTCTTTCTTTTTCTTTTTCTTTTATTTTTCTTTTCTGTTGAACTTATGTCAGTGTGTGTTTTTGCATTTGAACTTCCTTGGATTCATCTTTGATCTACCATGTTGCTTTTAACCTGTTTTTGAGTGTTCCTAACAGTGCTAACTTCTAACACAATGGAACGCTTTCCCTGGTTAAGCAACTCGTCAACCCTGATTTTTTAATCATTGTATTGACATACGGCTGGTATCGATCGATACTGCCTAGTATCGATCGATACCCTGTACAGGTACGGTTCCTAATTTTTATAATCCAGTCAGTTCATTTGTTTTTATTCACCAACTCTAGGCTAGATAACACTGGGGACAGTGTTGTTCAAGTCTGGGGGAGGTGTCTGCTGACATTGTGTTTGTTTTTCTTAGAGTCAGTCGTTTTATCGAGTCAAAATTGTTTTATTGAGTCAAAACTTGTTGGAGATAATGATCATGTGCTTGAACCTATTGATTTGATTTTGTTTTTGAGTGCACAGTGTTACATGATCAGTTCTAGATCGACTAATGAAAAATCCAAAGACTGACCAGTTGACTAGAAAACATCCATGTCTCCAGCAGAGTTCTTCTGAAGCCTGAGCCAAATTTTTGCACTTCATCAATGTGGTTAGTGTTCATAGAGCTTGATTCATCATTCATATCTGATAAAGGAACCCATGTGTTTAGAGTTATAGTATCTCTCCCCCCTGTTATAAGTTGATAAAAAAAGAGCATAAAAGATTGAAATGATTTTCTTCTGAGTAGAGGGTTAGGAAAATTTCCAGCGATCCCATTATTCTACTTAAGAGGGAATGATCACACAAAGGATTGGAAGCGAGGCTAGGATTTTCCTATGATACCATTATTCGCCTACATCCATTGATACATTGAGAGGGAAGAACCGAGGATTTGGTGGCAAACACCATCAATACTCGCGTCTCATACCTTGATGTGTATATGCAAAGCTGAAAAAAAAATAAAAAATGGAACATAATAAGAAATAAGTCTGGGGGAGAGAAATTGATACAAAAAGTGTGAAAAAGTGTGGTTCCTTGACATGATATTGTCTGGTAAATAGTCTAGAAGGTTCTTGAACATTGGTTGCAGTGATGAAACTGGTGATGAAGGTTTTATTTGAACAATGCTGTGGGATAATGTGTGGAGTCTGGGAAAGCTGCGAATGTCTACGGAGAAGTACATGGTGGTTAGATCAAAAGCTGATTATGTGACATTTGGGTACTTGGAAAGAGGATCTTTTCGATGGTTCATGAACAGGTGAGTCTCCGCGTTTTCAAACCTCTTTCTCTGCTTAGTCTTCTATTTGCTTGAGGGCAAGCAAAGGCTAAGTCTGGGGGAGTTGATATATCATGGTTTTTACCCTGTTTAGGCCATGATATAAGTCCTTTTTATAGAGTCTTTATAGTATTTTGGAGTCGTTTAGAGTCTTTTACTGGTCTTAGCACGTTGGGAGCATTATTGGATTTATTGGAGAATATTTGAGCACTTTGGAGCAGAAGCTGAAGTCGTGTTGCTGAGTACCTGATTTCACGGCAAGCATCGATCGATACCCCCTGGTATCGATCGATACCCAGCGCAGCAAACACAACCCGCGAGTCTTTCCAAAACTTGAAAAATTACAAAAGTGCCCAGAAGTCTTTAATAATTACAAGAAGATCCCAACTCGTGATTTAGGTTATAAATAGGATTTTACAGCCACTTGTTTATGCTAAGCTTTATTTTCTAGAATACTTTGGTTGTGAGAGACAAGTCTGAATCTCCCTTCGTCCGAGATCAGATCTCTAAACCCTTTGTTATTCTTATTTTCTATTGATGATTTATTTAAACATGTTGATTGTTTCTTTCACCATGTCTGAGTAGATCCACCTTAGGTTTTGGGTTTTCTCATAAAGGATTTCTTTGAATGCTAGGTTGATTTATTATTAGGATTCACCTTCTGAATTAGTTCTTCGCCTTAGGTTGTTCTCAAAGCTAATTCTAGGTTGACGAATCTGGAACTTAGATCTTAGGATAATTGATTAGGCACGAGAGTGCGATTAATTACCTGATAGAACCTAGGTGAGCAAATTGATTATTCGCAAAGAGATTTGGGTTAATTGATTTGTGAACATATCAAACCTGATTTTAAAGCTGATTTAGACTTTAGGATTCGCAAAGAGATTTGGAATTCCTAGGATTTAGATTTAGATAGTTTTCGCAACGAGAGTTGGTTAGCTATATTTTAGTGATTTGAGTTCAAGAACCGTGCTTAATCTGAATCATGTTAATTAATTTAGCTGCATTCATTGATTTCCTGAGAAATACCCTTAGCCTATATTCTCTCCATTGATTTACAACTCTTTTTTAAATTCTGCACTGCTTTTAATTACATCTGTTTCACTTAGCGTAATTCATCATCTAGAATCTATTGTGTGTTTCTGTGAGTTCTTGTGTTCGACCCCTAGCTATACTACGACTACTGCTTTAGTACTGTTAGGGTATTAAATTGAGCATATCAATTTTGGCGCCGTTAGCGGGGACTCAATTCGCCATTAGATTTTAGCTGTAGAGTTTCGACTAAGTTCGTCGGTATCGATCGATACTCACTAGTATCGGTCGATACTAGGGCGATTTCTTTGTTGATATCGATCGACACCACTTGGTATCGATCGATACTCAACATTTTTTTTGGTTACTAACGTGTCTTACCTAGTGTGTTTCAGGTGTGAATTTGGAACGTGCAAACGGGAAGACGAAGCAGACATCAGCGATGAACAACACAGTGATACTAAGACCTAATGCAGCTGGAACCGTCGTTGTTCCTCCTGTTGTTGTTGATGAGATTGTCTCGCCAGCTGGGCGCGCCAACGTTGGGGACGATGCAGTAGTTGTTCGTGGTCGAACGATTGGTGAGTACAACATGCCTCATCAGCATTATACCAATCGATCAGCGATCTGCATTCCTACGTTCCAGAGGAACGATTTTGAGCTGAAGCCTGCCTACTTTGCTCTTGTGGGATCGCATCTCCTTCATGGTCTCCCTCATGAACATCCTATGGACCATATCGAGACATTCGAAGATTTGGTCACTAGCGTGAAATACGAAGGAGTGTCCAATGAATTCCTTTTCTGTAAGCTGTTCCCGTACTCTCTTGGTGGGGACGCTACTTACTGGCTAAAGCAGTTACCTCCTGGATCACTGACTACCTGGGAAGAGATTAAGAGCGCCTTCTTGAACAATTTTTTCGATGATGCGAGAACCGTAGAGCTCAGGAACAAGATCTCTAAATTCTCTCAGGGAGGAACTGAGGGACTTAAGGTTGCTTGGGAGCGATTCCGATCTTATCAGAGGGATTGTCCGCATCATGGGTTCAATATGGTTCAGTTGCTGAATTTCTTCTTCAGAGGGATTGACTGTAGGTACCAGATGGCATTGGACTCTGCTAGCAATGAAAATTTCTTTCCCAGATATCCTGGCGATGCTTATCAGCTGATAGAGAACTTTGCATCCAGCCATAGCGCCAAGAATGCAGACTTTGAGAGAAGGAAGCAGGTTGAGAGCATGGACATACGGTTATTGATTAAGATACAATTGTGTGACTTTTAAAAATGGGGTTTCGTCTAGTAAACGGTACAATTGAGGACCCAAAACGACAATATAAGGCCAAAATGCGAAGAACATACTGTTATTGATTAAGATACACAAGATGGAGTGTTGAGATTAGAAATAGGAACTAGAGCCTCCTAAAGATGTAAGGAGAAGTATATATTACTTGTTTTCTCAGTTCTGTAAAGAAACCTCAAATATTCTATGAGAATTCGAAAACCTGGATTTCGTCTTGTAAACGGTCCAATTCTGATCCAAAACGCCAATATAAGGCCAAAATGCGAAGAATAGACCGTTATTGATTAAGATACACAAGATGGAGTGTTGAGATTAGAAATAGGAACTAGAACCTCCTAAAGATGGAATGAGAAGCATATGTTACTTGTTTTCTCATTTCTTTAAAGAAACCTCAAAGTCCCTATGAGAATTCGAAAAACAGGATTTCGTCTAGCAAACGGTCCAATCCAGGACCCAAAACGACAATATAAGACGAAAATGCGAAGAACATACTGTTATAGATTACGACACACAAGATGGAGTGCTGAGACTAGAAATAGAAACTAGAGACTCCTAAAGGTGGAAGGAGAAGCATTTGTTACTTGTTTTCTCATTTCTTAAAAGAAACCTCAAAGTCCCTATGAGACTTCTAAAAATGGGGGTTCGTCTAGTAAACGGTCCAATTCACACCCAAAACGACAATTTAAGGCCAAAATACTTATATTAGACTGTTATTGATTAAAACACACAAGATGGAGTGCTGAGATTAAAAATAGGAACTAGAGCCTCTTAAAGGTGGAAGGAGAAGCATTTGTTACTTGTTTTCTCATTTCTTAAAGGAAACCACAAAGTCCCTGTGAGACTTTTAAAAATGGGGTTTCGTTTAGTAAACGGTACAATTCAGGACCCAAAACGACAATATAAGGCCAAAATGTGAAGAACATACTGTTATTGATTAAGATACACAAGATGGAGTGTTGAGATTAGAAATAGGAACTAGAGCCTTCTAAAGATGGAAGGAGAAGCATATATTACTTGTTTTCTCAGTTCTGTAAAGAAACCTCAAAGACCCTATGAGAATTCGAAAACCTGGATTTCGTCTTGTAAACGGTCCACATCTTGTGTGAACATACCGTTATAGATTACGTCACACAAGATGGACTGCTGAGACTAGAAATAGGAACTAGAGACTCCTAAAGGTGAAAGGAGAAACATTTGTTACTTGTTTTCTTATTTCTTAAAAGAAACCTCAAAGTCCCTATGAGACTTCTAAAAATGGGGTTTCGTCTAGCAAACGGTCAATTCCAGGACCCAAAACGACAATATAAGGCCAAAATACGAAGAACAGACCGTTATTGATAAAGATACCCAAGATGGAGTGTTGAGATAAGAAATAGGAACTAGAGCCTCCTAAAGATGGAAGGAGAAGCATATGTTACTTGTTTTCTCATTTCTTTAAAGAAACCTCAAAGTCCCTATGAGAATTCGAAAAACAAGATTTTGTCTTGTAAACGGTCCAATTCAGACCCAAAATGACAATATAAGGCCAAAATGCGAAGGACATACCATTATTGATTAAGATACACAAAATGGAGTGCTGAGACTAAAAATAGGAACTAGAAACTCCTAAAGGTGGAAGGAGAAGCATAGCTTACTTGTTTTCTCATTTCTTTAAAGAAACCTCAAAGTCCCTATGAGAATTCTAAAAATGGGGTTTCGTCTAGTAAACGGCCCAATTCACACCCAAAACGGCCATATAATGCCAAAATGCTACTATTAGACAGTTATTGATTAAGACACACAAGATGGAGTGCTGAGATTAGAAATAGGAACTAGAGCCTCTTAAAGGTGGAAGGAGAAGAATATGTTACTTGTTTTCTCATTTCTTTAAAGAAAACTCAAAGTCCCTATGAAAATCCTAAAAATGGGGTTTCGTCTAGCAAACAGTCCAATTCAGACCCAAAACGACAATATAAGGCCAAAATGCGAAGAACATACCGTTATTGATTAAGATACACAAGATGGAGTGTTGAGATTAGAAATAGGAACTAGAGCCTCCTAAAGATGGAAGGAGAAGTATATATTACTTGTTTTCTCAGTTCTGTAAAGAAACCTCAAAGATCCTATGAGAATTCGAAAATCTGGATTTCGTCTTGTAAACGGTCCAATTCTGACCCAAAACGCCAATATAAGGCCAAAATGCGAAGAACAAATCGTTATAGATTACGACACACAAGATGGAGTGCTGAGACTAGAAATAGGAACTAGAGACTCCTAAAGGTGAAATGAGAAACATTTGTTACTTGTTTTCTCATTTCTTAAAAGAAACCTCAAAGTCCCTATGAGACTTCTAAAAATGGGGTTTCGTCTAGCAAACGATCCAATCCAGGACCCAAAACGACAATATAAGGCCAAAATGCGAAGAACATACTGTTATTGATTAAGATACACGAGATGGAGTGTTGAGATTAGAAATAGGAACTAGAGCCTTCTAAAGATGGAAGGAGAAGCATATATTACTTGTTTTCTCAGTTCTGTAAAGAAACCTCAAAGACCCTATGAGAATTCGAAAACCTGGATTTCGTCTTGTAAACGGTCCAATTCTGACCCAAAACGCCAATATAAGGCCAAAATGCAAAGAACATACCGTTATAGATTACGACACACAAGATGGAGTGCTGAAACTAGAAATAGGAACTAGAGACTCCTAAAGGTGGAAGGAAAAACATTTGTTACTTGTTTTCTCATTTCTTAAAAGAAACCTCAAAGTCCCTATGAGACTTCTAAAAATGGGGTTTCGTCTAGCAAACGGTCCAATCCAGGACCCAAAACGACAATATAAGGCCAAAATGCGAAAAACAGACCGTTATTGATAAAGATACCCAAGATGGAGTGTTGAGATAAGAAATAGGAACTAGAGCCTCATAAAGATGGAAGGAGAAGCATATGTTACTTGTTTTCTCATTTCTTTAAAGAAACCTCAAAGTCCCTACGAGAATTCGAAAAATAGGATTTTGTTAAGTAAACGATCTAATTCAAACCCAAAATGACAATATAAGGCCAAAATGCGAAGAACTGACCATTATTGATTAAGATACAAAAAATGGAGTGCTGACACTAAAAATAGGAACTAGAGACTCCTAAAGGTGGAAGGAGAAGCATAGCTTACTTGTTTTCTCATTTCTTTAAAGAAACCTCAAAGTCCCTATGAGAATTCTAAAAATGGGGTTTCGTCTGGTAAACGGCCTAATTCATACCCAAAACGCCCATATATGGTCAAAATGCTACTATTAGAGTGTTATTGATTACGACACACAAGATGGAGTGCTGAGATTAGAAATAGGAACTAGAGCCTCTTAAAGGTGGAAGGATAAGAATATGTTACTTGTTTTCTCATTTCTTTAAAGAAAACTCAAAGTCCCTATGAAAATCCTAAAAATGGGGTTTCGTCTAGGAAACAGTCCAATTCAGACCCAAAACGATAATATAAGGCCAAAATGCGAAGAACATACCGTTATTGATTAAGATACACAAGAAGGAGTGCTGCGACTAGAAATAGGAACTAGATATTCCTAAAGGTGGAAGGAGAAGCATTTTTTAATTGTTTTCTCATTTCTTAAAAGAAACCTCAAAGTCCCTATGAGACTTCTAAAAACGGGGTTTCGTCTAGCAAACGGTCCAATCCATGACCCAAAACGACAATATAAGGCCAAAATGCGAAGAATAGACCGTTATTGATTAAGATACACAAGATGGAGTGTTGAGATTAGAAATAGGAACTAGAACCTCCTAAAGATGGAATGAGAAGCATATGTTACTTGTTTTCTCATTTCTTTAATGAAACCTCAAAGTCCCTATGAGAATTTGAAAAAATGGATTTCGTCCAGTAAACGGTCCAATTCAGACCCAAAACGACAATATAAGGGCAAAATACGAAGAACATACCATTATTGATTAAGATACACAAAATGGAGTGCTGAGACTAAAAATAGAACTAGAGACTCCTAAAGGTGGAAGGAGAAGCATATGTTACTTGTTTTTTCATTTCTTTAAAGAAACCTCAAATTCCCTATTAGAATTATAAAAATGGGGTTTCGTCTAGTAAACGTTCCAATTCACACCCAAAACGGTAATATAAGGCCAAAATACTTATATTAGACTGTTATTGATTAAGACACACAAGATGGAGTGCTGAGATTAGAAATAAGAACTAGAGCCTCTTAAAGGTGGAAGGAGAAGCATTTGTTACTTGTTTTCTCATTTCTTAAAGGGAACCTCAAAGTCCCTATGAGACTTTTAAAAATGGGGTTTCGTCTAGAAAACGGAACAATTCAGGACCCAAAACGACAATATAAGGCCAAAATGCGAAGAACATACTGTTATTGATTAAGATACACAAGATGGAGTATTGATATTAGAAATAGGAACTAGAGCCTTCTAAAGATGGAAGGAGAAGCGTATATTACTTGTTTTCTCAGTTCTGTAAAGAAACCTAGCTCAAAGACCTTATGAGAGTTCGAAAACTTGGATTTAGTCTTGTAAACGGTCCAATTCTGACCCAAAAGGCCAATATAAGGCCAAAATGCAAAGAACATACCGTTATAGATTACGATACACAAGATGGAGTGCTGAGTCTAGAAATAAGAACTAGAGACTCTTAAAGGTGGAAGGAGAAACATTTGTTACTTGTTTTCTCATTTCTTAAAAGAAACCTCAAAGTCCCTATGAGACTTCTAAAAATGGGGTTTCGTCTAGCAAACGGTCCAATCCAGGACTCAAAACGACAATATAACGCCAAAATGCGAATAACATACCGTTATTGATTAAGATACACAAGATGGAGTGTTGAGATTAGAAATAGGAACTAGAGCCTCCTAAAGATGGAAGGAGAAGCATATATTACTTGTTTTCTCAGTTCTGTAAAGAAACCTCAAAGACCCTATGAGAGTTCGACAACCTGGATTTAGTCTTTTAAACGGTCCAATTCTGACCCAAAACGCCAATATAAGGCCAAAATGCGAAGAACATACCGTTATTTGTTACACAAGATGGAGTGCTAAGTCTAGAAATAGGAACTAGAGACTCCTAAAGGTGGAGGGAGAAACATTTGTTACTTGTTTTCTCATTTCTTAAAAGAAACCTCAAAGTCCCTATGAGACTTCTAAAAATGGGGTTTCGTCTAGCAAATGGTCCAATCCAGGACTCAAAACGACAATATAAGGCCAAATTGCGAAGAACAGACCGTTATTGATTAAGATACACAAGATGGAGTGTTGAGATTTGAAATAGGAACTAGAGCCTCCTAAAGATGGAAGGAGAAACATATGTTACTTGTTTTCTCATTTCTTTAAAGAAACCTCAAAGTCCCTATGAGAATTCGAAATACAGGATTTCGTCTAGTAAACGGTCCAATTCAGACCCAAAATTACAATATAAGGCCAAAATGCGAAGAACATACCATTATTGATTAAGATACACAAAATGGAGTGCTGAGACTAAAAATAAGAACTAGAGACTCCTAAAGGTGGAAGGAGAAGCATAGCTTACTTGTTTTCTCATTTCTTTAAAGAAACCTCAAAATCCCTATGAGAATTCTAAAAATGGGGTTTCGTCTAGTAAACGGCCCAATTCACACCCAAAACGGCCATATAAGGCCAAAATGCTAATATTAGACTGTTATTGATTAAGACACACAAGAGTGAGTGCTGAGATTAGAAATAGGAACTAGAGCCTCTTAAAGGTGGAAGGAGAAGCATTTGTTACTTGTTTTCTCATTTCTTAAAAAAAACATCAAAGTCCCTATGAGACTTATAAAAATGGGGTTTCGTCTAGTAAACGGTACAATTCAGGATCCAAAACGACAATATAAGGCCAAAATGCGAAGAACATACTGTTATTGATTAAGATACACAAGATGGAGTGTTGAGATTAGAAATAGGAACTAGAGCCTCCTAAAGATGGAAGGAGAAGCATATATTACTTGTTCTCTCAGTTCTGTAAAGAAAACTCAAAGATCCTATGAGAATTCGAAAACCTGGATTTCGTCTTGTAAACAGTCCAATTCTGACCCAAAACGCCAATATAAGGCCAAAATGCGAAGAACATACCGTTATAGATTACGACACACAAGATGGAGTGCTGAGACTAGAAATTGGAACAAGAGACTCCTAAAGGTGGAAGGAGAAACATTTGTTACTTGTTTTCTCATTTCTTAAAAGAAACCTCAAAGTCCCTATGAGACTTCTAAAAATGGGGTTTCGTCTAGCAAACGGTCCAATCCAGGACCCAAAACGACAATATAAGGCCAAAATGCGAAGAACATACTGTTATAGATTACGACACACAAGATGGAGTGCTGAGACTAGAAATATGAACTAGAGACTCCTAAAGGTGGAATGAGAAGCATTTGTTACTTGTTTTCTTATTTCTTAAAAGAAACCTCAAAGTCCCTATGAGACTTCTAAAAACAGGGTTTCGTCTAGTAATCGGTCCAATTCAGACCCAAAACGGCAATATAAGGCCAAAATACTTATATTAGACTGTTATTGATTAAGACACACAAGATGGAGTGCTGAAATTCGAAATAGGAACTAGAGCCTCTTAAAGGTGGAAGGAGAAGCATTTGTTACTTGTTTTCTCATTTCTTAAAAAAAACCTCAAAGTCCCTATGGACTTTTAAAAATGGGGTTTCGTCTAGTAAACGGTACAATTCAGGACCCAAAACGACAATATAAGGCCAAAATACGAAGAACATTTTGTTATTGATTAAGATACACAAGATGGAGTGTTGAGATTAGAAATAGGAACTAGAGCCTTCTAAAGATGGAAGGAGAAGCATATATTACTTGTTTTCTCAGTTCCGTAAAGAAACCTCAAAGACCCTATGAGAATTCGAAAACCAGGATTTCGTCTTGTAAACGGTCAGATTCTGACCCAAAACGCCAATATAAGGCCAAAATGCAAAGAACATACCGTTATAGATTACGACACACAAGATGGAGTGCTGAGACTAGAAATAGGAACTAGAGCCTCCTAAAGATGGAAGGAGAAGCATATGTTACTTGTTTTCTCATTTCTTTAAAAAAACCTCAAAGTCCCTATGAGAATTCGAAAAACATGATTTTGTCTTGTAAACGGTCCAATTCAGACCCAAAATGACAATATAAGGCCAAAATGCGAAGAACAGACCATTATTGATTAAGATACATGAAATAGAGTGCTAAGACTAAAAATGGGAACTAGAGACTCCTAAAGGTGGAAGGAGAAGCATAGCTTACTTGTTTTCTCATTTCTTTAAAGAAACCTCAAAGTCCCTATGAGAATTATTAAAATGGGGTTTCGTCGATTAAACAACCCAATTCACACCCAAAACGGCCATATAAGGCCAAAATGCTAATATTAGACTGTTATTGATTAAGACACACAAGATGGAGTGCTTAGATTAGAAATAGGAACTAGAGCCTCTTAAAGGTGGAAGGAGAAGAATATGTTACTTGTTTTCTCATTTCTTTAAAGAAAACTCAAAGTCCCAATGAAAATCCTAAAAATGGGGTTTCGTCTAGCAAACAGTCCAATTCAGACCCAAAACGACAATATAAGGCCAAAATGCGAAGAACATACCGTTATTGATTAAGATACACAAGAAGGAGTGCTGAAACTAGAAATAGGAACTTGAGACTCCTAAAGGTGGAAGGAGAAACATTTGTTACTTGTTTTCTCATTTCTTAAAAGAAACCTCAAAGTCCCTATGAGACTTCTAAAAATGGGGTTTCGTCTAGCAAACGGTCCAATCCAGGACCCAAAACGACAATATAAGGCCAAAATGCGAAGAACAGACCGTTATTGATAAAGATACCCACGATGGAGTGTTGAGATTAGAAATAGGAACTAGAGCCTCCTAAAGATGGAAGGAGAAGCATATGTTACTTGTTTTCTCATTTCTTTAAAGAAACCTCAAAGTCCCTATGAGAATTCGAAAAACAGGATTTCGTCTAGTAAACGGTCCAATTCAGACCCAAAATTACAATATAAGGCCAAAATGCGAACAACATACCATTATTGATTAAGATACACAATATGGAGTGCTGAGACTAAAAATAGGAACTAGAGACTCCTAAAGGTGGAAGGAGAAGCATAGCTTACTTGTTTTCTCATTTCTTTAAAGAAACCTCAAAGTCCCTATGAGAATTCCAAAAATGGGGTTTCGTCTAGTAAACGGCCCAATTCCAACCCAAAACGGCCATCTAGGCCAAAATGCTAATATTAGACTGTTATTGATTAAGACACACAAGAGTGAGTGCTGCGATTAGAAATAGGTACTAGAGCCTCTTAAAGGTGGAAGGAGAAGAATATGTTACTTGTTTTCTCATTTCTTTAAAGAAAACTCAAAGTCCCTATGAAAATCCGAAAACTGGGGTTTCGTCTAGCAAACAGTCCAATTCAGACCCAAAACGACAATATAAGGCCAAAATGCGAAGAACATACCGTTATTGATTAAGATACACAAGAAGGAGTGCTGCGACTAGAAATATGAACTAGAGATTCCTAAAGGTGGAAGGAAAAGCATTTTTTACTTGTTTTCTCATTTCTTAAAAGAAACCTCAAAGTCCCTATGAGACTTCTAAAAACGGGGTTTCGTCTATCAAACGGTCCAATCCAGGACCCAAAACGACAATATAAGGCCAAAATGCGAAGAACAGACCGTTATTGATTAAGATACACAAGATGGAGTGTTGAGATTAGAAATAGGAACTAGAGCCTCCTAAAGATGGAAGGAGAAGCATATGTTACTTGTTTTCTCATTTCTTTAAAGAAACCTCAAAGTCCCTATGAGAATTCGAAAAACAGGATTTCGTCTAGTAAACGGTCCAATTCAGACCCAAAATTACAATATAAGGCCAAAATGCGAAGAACATACCATTATTGATTAAGATACACAAAATGGAGTGCTGAGACTAAAAATAGGAACTAGAGACTCCTAAAGGTGGAAGGAGAAGCATAGCTTACTTGTTTTCTCATTTCTTTAAAGAAACCTCAAAGTCCCTATGAGAATTCTAAAAATGGGGTTTTGTCTAGTAAACGACCCAATTCACACCCAAAACGGCCATATAAGGCCAAAATGCTACTATTAGACTGTTATTGATTAAGACACACAAGATGGAGTGCTGAGATTAGAAATAGGTACTAGAGCCTCTTAAAGGTGGAAGGAGAAGAATATGTTACTTGTTTTCTCATTTCTTTAAAGAAAACTCAAAGTCCCTATGAAAATCCTAAAACTGGGGTTTCGTCTAGCAAACAGTCCAATTCAGACCCAAAACGACAATATAAGGCCAAAATGCGAAGAACATACCGTTATTGATTAAGATACACAAGAAGGAGTGCTGCGACTAGAAATATGAACTAGAGATTCCTAAAGGTGGAAGGAAAAGCATTTTTTACTTGTTTTCTCATTTCTTAAAAGAAACCTCAAAGTCCCTATGAGACTTCTAAAAACGGGGTTTCGTCTATCAAACGGTCCAATCCATGACCCAAAACGACAATATAAGGCCAAAATGCGAAGAATAGACCGTTATTGATTAAGATACACAAGATGGAGTGTTGAGGTTAGAAATAGGAACTAGAACCTCCTAAAGATGGAATGAGAAGCATATGTTACTTGTTTTCTCATTTTTTAAAAGAAACCTCAAAGTCCCTATGAGAATTCGAAAAACAGGATTTCGTCCAGTAAACGGTCCAATTCAGACCCAAAACGACAATATAAGGGCAAAATACGAAGAACATACCATTATTGATTAAGATACATAAAATGGAGTGCTGAGACTAAAAATAGAACTAGAGACTCCTAAAGGTGGAAGGAGAAGCATATGTTACTTGTTTTTTCATTTCTTTAAAGAAACCTCAAAGTCCCTATTAGAATTATAAAAATGGGGTTTCGTCTAGTAAACGGTCCAATTCACACCCAAAACGGCAATATAAGGCCAAAATACTTATATTAGACTGTTATTGATTAAGACACACAAGATGGAGTGCTGAGATTAGAAATAGGAACTAGAGCCTCTTAAAGGTGGAAGGAGAAGCAT
>PKML01066688.1:130235-149045 GCA_002933935.1 Eutrema yunnanense | reverse complement strand
CAGGTTTGATATGTTCACAAATCAATTAAACCAAATCTCTTTGCGAATAATCAATTTGCTCACCTAGGTTCTATCAGGTAATTAATCGCACTCTCGTGCCTAATCAATTATCCTAAGATCTAAGTTCCAGATTCGTCAACCTAGAATTAGCTTTGAACACAACCTAAGGCGAAGAACTATAATTCAGATGGTGAATCCTAAACAGATAATTAACCTAGCATTCAGAGAAATCCTTTATGAGAAAACCCTAAACCTAAGGTGGATCTATTCAGACATAGAGAATGAAACAATCAATATGTTTGAATAAATCATCAATAGAATAATAACAAATGTTTCTTGAGATCTGATCTCGGACGAAGGGAAATCAGACTTGTCTCAAAACCAAAGAAAATAAAGCTTAAAAAGGCATAGCCTAAACAGGTGGCTGTAAAATCATATTTATAACCTAAATCACGAGTTGGGTCCTTCTTATAATTATCAAAGACTTCTGGGCACTTTTGCAATTCCTCAAGTCTTGGAAAACTCGCGGGTCGTGTCTTGCTGCGATAGGTATCGATCGATACCAGGGGGTATCGATCGATGCTCGACGTGAAATCAGATACTCAGCAACACGACTTCAGTTTCTGCTCCAAACTGCTCCAGAAAGCTCCAATACTTCCAATAATGCTCCAAATGTGCTATGACCTGTAAAAGACTCTAAAAGATTACAAAACACTAGAAAGACTCTATAAAAATGACTTATATCATGGCTTAAACAGGGTAAAAACCATGATATATCAACTCCCCCAGACTTAGCCTTTGCTTACCCTCAAGCAAATAGAAGACTAAACAGAGAAAGAGGTTTGAAAACGCAGAGACTCACATGTGCATGAACCATCGAAATGACCCTCTTTCCAAGTACCCAAATGTCACCAAATCAGCTTTCGATCTAACCACCATGTACTTCTCCGTAGACATTCGCAGCTTTTCCAGACTCCACACATTATCCCACATCATTGTTCAAATAAAACCATCCTCGCCAGTTTCATCGCTGCAGTTAATGTTCAAGAACCTTCTAGACTCTTTACCAGACAATATCATGACAAGGAACCACCCTTTTTCACAGTTTTTTGTATCAATTTCTCTCCCCCAGACTTGTTTCTTATTATGTTTTCTTTTTTTTATTTTATTCTTTTCTTTTCAGCTTTGCATATACACATCAAGGTATGAGACACGAGTATTGATGGTGTTTGCCACCAAATCCCCGGTTCTTCCCTCTCAATGTATCAAAGGATGTAGGCGAATAATGGCATCATAGGAAAATCCTAGCCTCGCTTCCAATCCTTTGTGTGATCATTCCCTCTTAAATAGAATAATGGGATCGCTGGAAATTTTCCTAACCCTCTACTCAGAAGAAAATCATTTCAATCTTTTATGCTTTTATCTACCAACTTATAACAGGGGAGAGAGATACCATAATTCTAAACACACGGGGTTCCTTTATCAGATATGAATGATGAATCAAGCTCTATGAACACTAACCACATTGATGAAGTGCAAAACTTTGGCTCAGGCTTCAGAAGAACTCTGCTGGAGACATGGATGTTTTCTAGTCAACTGGTCAGTCTTTGGATTTTTCATTAGTCGATCTAGAACTGATCCTGTAACATTGTGCACTCAAAAACAAAATCAAATCAATAGGTTCAAGCACAGGATCATTATCTCCAACAAGTTTTGACTCAATAAAACAGTTTTGACTTGATAAAACAACTGACTCTAAGAAAAACGAAAACAATGTCAGCAGACACCTCCCCCAGACTTGGACAACACTGTCCCCAGTGTTATCTAGCCTAGAGTAGGTAAAAGAAGACAAAATAATAGAAGAAACGAAGAGAAACAAGAAGTTACCTTGCTGGAACATCGAGTATCGATCAACACACAGCCTGGTATCGATCGATACAGGCTTAAATCGACTTGATGAACCGTATTTTTCCGATCGGCGTCGATCGATACCAATGGGGTATCGATCGATGCTTAGGTGATTTCGAGTTGCTCTTTGTTCATCCTGACACAGACTCAAAACAGACGAAAATAAAAACCAAAAATGACTCAAGGACGTACCAGTGGGTTGCCTCCCACCAAGCGCTCGTTTAACGTCAATAGCTTGACTGTAACACCCTTTAGGCTGGATAAGAATGAGAGCTTTCATCAAAACAGGCTCCATCACTTGACATTACTAGCTTCAGAGTTCTGCTTAGCATGCTGTCTACAAACTCCTGCCCTTTCTCTTTCAGCTCAGAAGTAAGCAGTACTCTAGCCTTAGAGAATGGCTTCAAGGCTCCTTTGCATTTGACCTTATACTCAATCGAATTCCCATCGCACTTCTGAGGAATCAATGTGATATGGGGATCCTCGACCTTGTTGCTCTTGGCCTTCTTCTTCGTTGCCTTGGCCTTCTTGGCAACTTCTTTGGGGATGCTGGGAGGTTTTGCTAGAACGTCTGTGGCAGTAGGCTCATCAGGAGGCTCTTCCAAAGGATACGATATCAACGTCGCTCCTATTACAGCATCGATGCAAGAGGTACACGTAGGAGTTCCTCTAGGGATGGCTATGTAGTACACCTCCTTGTCAATGTATGAGAATGAGATGCGCTTGCTGGGTATTTCCATAATCGCACAAACTGTAGCCATGAACGGTCTTCCGAGAATCAACTGCGTACGAGATTTTGCATTCATCTCTACAACCTGAAAATCAGTAGGAACCAGGCAATCTCCTATTGTGATCATCAAATCAGTAATCGCCCCATATGGAAGAGAGGTGGTATCGTTTGCGAACGTGATAGATTTCTTTGGAGGTTGAATATCAGCTCCCAATCTCTCTGCGATTGCCCTGGACATGACATTGACGCAGGCTCCTGAGTCAACGAGAGACTCTTTGAATTCGACTCCAGAGATAGAGCATGGAACTGAGAAGATCCCTGGGTCTTCTCTCTTAGTCAACTGTCTCATTGGAGGTGTAGGTGTAGCTCTGGCTTTAATGAAAAGTGCCTTGATCTCTTCATCGGTTTCTCTGCAATCCTTGAAGTGACTCAGCAGAGGCCAGTCCTCTAGAGCTTCTTCGAAAGTGAACGAGTGGGGAATCCTTCGTACTCTCTTCTCAAAGCCACGCAGCTGCTTTGGAGGGATAGGATCTCTGAGGTGTTTAGAAATAGGATTCGAGTCCTTCTTGGGTTTGCGAGCTCTTTTCTCAGCTCGTTCCTTAGCTATCTGTGCCTGATATTCGGTTTCCTGGTCTTCCCAAAATTGGGCGATGTTGAATCGTGCTGCTTCAGTCGAAATCTCATGTGTCTCCGCAGAAATCGCCTCAGTATCGACCGATACCAATGGGGTATCGATCGATACATGGGTTTTTGGATCCATTCGAGCAGACGTCTGGGCTGGTACCGATCGATAATGGGGAGTATCGATCGATGCTTGTGCGATTTGAGGAACCTCATCGAACATTTCTGCACGTGAGCTGATGGCATTGACGTGTGCTCTTGGATTTTCAGTTCTCCCTGGAAGAAAACCTTCTTGCCTCTGCACAGCTGATGCGGTTTGAGCGACCTGAGTTTCCAGCTTCCTCTAGGAGAGACTGACAGCTTCAACCTTCCCATTTAGATTGTCAATCTTCCCATTCAGGTCAGTGTACATCGAGTCAAACTTCCCATTGAAATCCACCTGCAACTTTTGTTGTCCCTGAAGAACCTGTTCCATCATGAGTTCCATCTTATTGTCTGTGGACTTTGGAGATATGGGCTGGTATGAAGAGTTCCCATAGTTGCGAGTGTTGTTGTTGAAGTTCCAGTTGTTGTTGTACCCAAATTGTTGACCCTGAAATCCAGAACCACCAACATAGTTACAATCCTCCACTTCATTCTCAGCAGCAAAATGGACCGCTTTCTGATTCTTCCCGATCAGGAAATCCAGCTTGGCTTGAACTTCAGCAATCTGAGACCCATCAATTCCTGCAGCTTGCTTCTTTCTGTCGAAGTCAGCATTCTTGGTGCTATTGCTAGACACCAAGTTCTCAATTAGTACAACTGCATCATCTGGATATCTGGTGTTGAAATTCCCATTACTCGCAGTATCCAGAGCCATCTGGTACCTCTAGTCGATCCCTCTGTAAAATATGCCAAGCAGCTGAACCTGATTGAACCCATGGTGCGGACAGTCTCTCTGATATGACTTGAAGCGGATCCAAGCAGCCTTGAGTCCCTCTGGTGGACCTTGAGAAAACTGAGAAATTTTGTTCCTGAGCTCTTCAGATCTCGCATCATCGTAGAAGTTGCATAGAAATGCTCTCTTCGTCTCTTCCCATGTAGTTAGAGAATCAGCAGCTAACTGCTTCAGCCAATAAGCAGCCTCTCCACCAAGAGAGTATGGGAAGAGTTTGCAGAAGAGGAACTCGTTGGGCACTCAATTGTACTTCATACCAGTGACCAAGTCCTCGAACCTCTCGATATGATCCATGGGATGCTCATGAGGTAGGCCATGGAAAGGGCTGTGATTCACAAGAGCGTAGTACGCTGACTTCAACTCGAAATCGTTCCTCTGAAAAGTTGGGATGCGAATCGCAGACCGATTGGCGAAGAACTGATCAGGTCTGTTGTGCTCAGCAAGTGTTCTACCTCGATCACCTGCAGCATACCCAACGTTGGCGCGCCCAGCTGGCACGACAATCTCAATAATAGGAGCAGGGACAATGACGTTTCCATCTTCATCTAGTCGCTGCCCTCTCTCATTACACACATGACCCTCTTGGTCTCTCAGAATCCCAACCTCATCAGCTCTTAAAACCACTGGGTTGTTCATCCCTGATGTTTGCTTGGTCTTTCTGTTTGTGCGTTCCACAAGCGCTAGCTGTTCCAGTGACAGTTCAACTAGCTGTGTGCTCTTGTTGCTTCTGGTTTCACGAACATGCATACACCTGCAAACAAAACACTAGGCAAAGCACGTAAGTAACCAGAAAAATACGTTGAGTATCGATCGATACCAAGTGGTGTCGATCGATACCAACAAAGAAATCGCCGGAGTATCGACCGATACTAGTGAGTATCGATTGATACCGACGAACTTAGTCGAAATTCTAAACTAAAATCTAATGGCGAATTGAGTCCCCGGCAACGGCGCCAAAATTGATATGCTCAATTTAATACCCTAAAGTACTAAAGCATTTGTTATGGTAAAGCTAGGGGTCGAACCACATAAGACTCACAGAAATGCACAATAGATTGTATAGTTGAGAATTAAGCTAAGCCAAACAGATGTAATTAAAAGCAGTGCAGAAAATAAATGAGTTGTATTCAATTGGAAAATATAGGCCTAGGGTTTTTCTCAGGAAATCAATGAATGCAGATAAACTAACTAACAGGATTCAGTTTTAGCGCAGTTCTAGAACTCAAATCACTAAAGTATAATTAACCAACTGTCGTTGCGAGAATTATCTAAATCTAAATCCTAGGAATTCCAAATCTCTTTGCGAATCCTAAAGTCTAAATCAGCTTTAATAACAGGTTTGATATGTTCACAAATCAATTAAACCAAATTTCTTTGCGAGTAATAAATTTGCTCACCTAGGTTCTATCAGGTAATTAATCGCATTGTCGTGCCTAATCAATTATCCTAAGATCTAAGTTCTAGATTCGTCAACCTAGAATTAGCTTTGAACACAACCTAAGGCGAAGAACTATAATTCAGATGGTGAATCCTAAACAGATAATTAACCTAGCATTCAGAGAAATCCTTTATGAGAAAACCCTAAACCTAAGGTGGATCTACTCAGACATAGAGATTGAAACAATCAATATGTTTGAATAAATCATCAATAGAATAATAACAAAGGGTTCTTGAGATCTGATCTCGGACGAAGGGAAATCATATTTGTCTCAAAACCAAAGAAAATAAAGCTTAAAAAGGCATAGCCTAAACAGGTGGCTGTAAAATCCTATTTATAACCTAAATCACGAGTTGGGACCTTCTTGTAATTATCAAAGACTTCTGGGCACTTTTGCAATTTCTCAAGTCTTGAAAAACTCGCGGGTCGTGTCTTGCTGCGATGGGTATCGATCGATACCAAGGGGTATCGATCGATGCTCGACGTGAAATAAGGTACTCAGCAACACAACTTCAGTTTCTGCTCCAAACTGCTCCATAAAGCTCCAATACTTCCAATAATGCTCCAAATGTGCTATGACCTGTAAAAGACTCTAAAAGAATACAAAACACTAGAAAGACTCTATAAAAAGGACTTATATCAAGGCTTAAACAGGGTAAAAACCATGATATATCAACTCCCCCAGCCTTAGCCTTTGCTTGCCTTCAAGCAAATAGAAGACTAAACAGAGAAAGAGGTTTGAAAACGCGGAGACTCACCTGTGCATGAACCATCGAAATGACCCTTTTTCCAAGTACCCAAATGTCACCAAATCAGCTTTCGATCTAACAACCATGTACTTTTCCGTAAACATTCGCAAAATTTCCAGACTCCACACATTATCCCACATCATTGTTCAAATAAAACTATCCTCGCCAGTTTCATCGCTGCAGTTAATGTTCAAGAACCTTCTAAACTCTTTACCAGACAATATCATGACAAGGAACCACCATTTTTCACACTTTTGTATCAATTTCTCTCCCCCAGACTTGTTTCTTATTATGTTCTCTTTTTTTTTTTATTCTTTTCTTTTCAGCTTTGCATATACACATCAAGGTATGAGACGCGAGTATTGATGGTGTTTGCCACCAAATCCCCGGTTCTTCCCTCTCAATGTATCAAAGGATGTAGGCGAATAATGGCATCATAGGAAAATCCTAGCCTCGCTTCCAAACCTTTGTGTGATCATTCCCTCTTAAGTAGAATAATGGGATCGCTGGAAATTTTCCTAACCCTCTACTCAGAAGAAAATCATTTCAATCTTTTATGCTCTTATCTATCAACTTATAACAGGGGAGAGAGATACCATAACTCTAAACACATGGGTTCCTTTATCAGATATGAATGATGAATCAAGCTCTAAAAACACTAACCACATTGATGAAGTGCAAAAATTTGGCTCAGGCTTCAGAAGAACTCTGCTGGAGACATGGATGTTTTCTAGTCAACTGGTCAGTCCTTGGATTTTTCATTAGTCGATCTAGAACTGATCCTGTAACACTGTGCACTCAAAAACAAAATCAAATCAATAGGTTCAAGCACATGATCATTATCTCCAACAAGTTTTGACTCAATAAAACAGTTTTGACTTGATAAAACAACTGACAATAAGAAAAACAAAAACAATGTCAGCAGACACCTCCTCCAGACTTGAACAACACTGTCCCCAGTGTTATCTAGCCTAGATTCAGTGAAATAAAACAAAAGAATAGAAGAAACGAAGAGAAACAAGAAGTTACCTTGCTGGAACATTGAGTATCGATCGACACACAGCCTGGTATCGATCGATACCAGGCTTAAATCGACTTGATGAACCGTATTTTTGCGATCGGCGTCGATCGATGCCAATGGGGTATCGATCGATGCTTAGGTGATTTCGAGTTGCTCCTTGTTCATCCTGACACAGACTCAAAACAGACGAAAATAAAAACCAAAAATGACTCAAGGACGGACTCACCAGTGGGTTGCCTCCCACCAAGCGCTCGTTTAACGTCAATAGCTTGACTGTAACGCCCTTTAGGCTGGATAAGAATGAGAGCTTGCATCAAAACGGGCTCCATCACTTGACATTACTAGCTTCAGAGTTCTGCTTAGCATGCTGTCTACAAACTCCTGCCCTTTCTCTTTCAGCTCAGAAGTTAGCAGTACTCTAGCCTTAGGGAATGGCTTCAAGGCTCCTTTGCATTTGACTTTATACTCAATCGAATTCCCATCGCACTTCTGAGGAGTCAATGTGATATGGGGATCCTCGACCTTGTTGCTCTTGGCCTTCTTCTTCGTTGCCTTGGCCTTCTTGGCAACTTCTTTGGGGATGCTGGGCGGTTTTGCTGGAACGTCTGTGGCAATAGGCTCATCAGGAGGCTCTTCCAAAGGATACGATATGACCGTCGCTCCTATTACAGCATCGATGCAAGAGGTACGCGTAGGAGTTCCTCTAGGGATGGCTGTGTAGTACACCTCCTTGTCAATGTATGAGAATGAGATGCACTTGCTGGGTATGTCCATAATCGCACCAACTGTAGCCATGAACGGTCTTCCGAGAATTAACTGCTTACGAGATTTTGCATTCATATCGATCGATGCTCGACGTGAAATCAGGTACTCAGCAACACGACATCAGTTTCTGCTCCAAACTGCTCCAGAAAGCTCCAATACTTCCAATAATGCTCCAAATGTGCTATGACCTGTAAAAGACTCTAAAAGACTACAAAACACTAGAAAGACTCTATAAAAAGGACTTATATCATGGCTTAAACAGGGTAAAAACCATGATATATCAATACACAAGAAGGAGTGCTGAGACTAGAAATAGGAACTAGAGATTCCTAAAGGTGGAAGGAGAAGCATGTTTTACTTGTTTTCTCATTTCTTAAAAAAAACCTCAAAGTCCCTATGAGACTTCTAAAAACGGGGTTTCGTCTAGCAAACGGTCCAATCCAGGACCCAAAACGACAATATAAGGCCAAAATGCGAAGAATAGACCGTTATTGATTAAGATACACAAGATGGAGTGTTGAGATTAGAAATAGGAACTAGAGCCTCCTAAAGATGGAATGAGAAGCATATGTTACTTGTTTTCTCATTTCTTTAAAGAAACCTCAAAGTCCCTATGAGAATTCGAAAAACAGGATTTCGTCCAGTAAACGGTCCAATTCAGACTTAAAACGACAATATAAAGGCAAAATGCGAAGAACATACCATTATTGATTAAGATACACAAAATGTAGTGCTGAGACTAAAAATAGAACTAGAGACTCCTAAAGGTGGAAGGAGAAGCATATGTTACTTGTTTTCTCATTTCTTTAAAGAAACCTTAAAGTCCCTATTAGAATTATAAAAATGGGGTTTCGTCTAGTAAACGGTCCAATTCACACCCAAAACGGCAATATAAGGCCAAAATACTTATATTAGACTGTTATTGATTAAGACACACAAGATGGAGTGCTGAGATTAGAAATAGGAACTAGAGCCTCTTAAAGGTGGAAGGAGAATCATTTGTTACTTGTTTTCTCATTTCTTAAAAGAAACCACAAAGTCCGTATGAGACTTTCTAAAAATGGGGTTTCGTCTAGTAAACAGTACAATTCAGGACCCAAAACTACAATATAAGGCAAAAATGCGAAGAACATACTGTTATTGATTAAGATACACAAGTTAGAGTGTTGAGATTAGAAATAAGAACTAGGGCCTCCTAAAGATGGATGGAGAAGCATATATTACTTGTTTTCTCAGTTCTGTAAAGAAACCTCAAAGACCCTATGAGAATTCGAAAACCTGGATTTTGTCTTGTAAACGGTCCAATTCTGATCCAAAACGCCAATATAAGACCAAAATACGAAGAACATACCGTTATAGAATATAACACACAAGATGGAGTGCTGAGACTTGAAATAGGAACTAGAGACTCCTAAAGGTGGAAGGAGAAACATTTGTTACTTGTTTTCTCATTTCTTAAAAGAAACCTCAAAGTCCCTATGAGACTTCTAAAAATGGGGTTTCGTCTAGCAAACGGTCCAATCTAGAACCCAAAATGACAATATATGGCCAAAATGCGAAGAACAGACCGTTATTGATTAAGATACACAAGAAGGAGTGTTGAGATTAGAAATAGGAACTAGAGCCTCCTAAAGATGGAAGGAGAAGCATATGTTACTTGTTTTCTCATTTCCTTAAAGAAACCTCAAAGTCCCTATGAGAATTCGAAAAACAGGATTTTGTCTAGTAAACGGTCCAATTCAGACCCAAAATTACAATATAAGGCCAAAATGCGAAGAACATACCATTATTAATTAAGATACACAAAATGGAGTGCTGGGACTAAAAATAGGAACTACAGACTCCTAAAGGTGGAAGGAGAAGCATAGCTTACTTGTTTTCTCATTTCTTTAAAGAAACTTCAAAGTCCCTATGAGAATTCTAAAAATAGGGTTTCGTCTAGTAAACGGCCCAATTCACACCCAAAACGGCCATATAAGGCCAAAATGCTAATATTAGACTGTTAATTATTAAGACACACAAGATGGAGTGCTGAGATTAGAAATAGGAACTAGAGCCTCTTAAAGGTGGAAGGAGAAGAATATGTTACTTGTTTTCTCATTTTTTTAAAGAAAACTCAAAGTCCCTATGAAAATCCTAAAAATGGGGTTTCGTCTAGCAAACAGTCCAATTCAGACCCAAAACGACAATATAATGCCAAAATGCGAAGGACATACCGTTATTGATTAAGATACACAAGAAGGAGTGCTGAAACTAGAAATAGGAACTAGAGATTCCTAAAGGTGGAAGGAGAAGCATTTTTTACTTGTTTTCTCATTTCTTAAAAGAAACCTGAAAGTCCCTATGAGACTTCTAAAAACTGGGTTTCGTCTAGGAAACGGTCCAATCCGTGACCCAAAACGACAATATAAGGCCAAAATGCGAAGAATAGACCGTTATTGATTAAGATACACAAGATGGAGTGTTGAGATTAGAAATATGAACTAGAGCTTCCTAAAGATGGAATGAGAAGCATATGTTACTTGTTTTCTCATTTCTTTAAAGAAACATCAAAGTCCCTATGAGAATTCGAAAAACAGTATTTCGTCCAGTAAACGGTCCAATTCAGACCCAAAACGACAATATAAGGCCAAAATGCGAAGAACATACCATTATTGACTAAGATACACAAAATGGAGTGCTGAGACTAAAAATAGGAACTAGAGACTCCTAAAGGTGGAAGGAGATGCATAGCTTACTTGTTTTCTCATTTCTTTAAAGAAACCTCAAAGTCCCTATGAAAACTTTTAAAATGGGGTTTCGTCTAGTAAACGGCTCAATTCACACCCAAAACAGCCATATAAGGCCAAAATGCTAATATTAGACTGTTATTGATTAAGACACACAAGAGTGAGTGCTGAGATTAGAAATAGGAACTAGAGCCTCTTAAAGGTGGAAGGAGAAGCATTTGTTACTTGTTTTCTCATTTCTTAAAAGAAACCTCAAAGTCCCTATGAGACTTTTAAAAATGGGGTTTCGTCTAGTAAACGGTACAATTCAGGACCCAAAACGACAATATAAGGCCAAAATGCGAATAACATACTGTTGTTGATTAAGATACACAAGATGGAGTGTTGAGATTAGAAATAGGAACTAGAGCCTTCTAAAGATGGATGGAGAAGCATATATTACTTGTTTTCTCAGTTCTGTAAAAAAACCTCAAAGACCCTATGAGAATTCGAAAACCTGGATTTCATCTTGTAAACGGTCCAATTCTGACCCAAAACGCCAATATAAGGCCAAAATACGAAGAACATACCGTTTTAGATTACGACACACAAGATGGAGTGCTGAAACTTAAAATAGGAACTAGAGACTCCTAAAAGTGGAAGGAGAAACATTTGTTACTTGTTTTCTCATTTCTTTAAAGAAACCTCAAAGTCCCTATGAGACTTCTAAAAATGGGGTTTCGTCTAGCAAACGGTCCAATCCAGAACCCAAAATGACAATATACGGCCAAAATGCGAAGAACAGATCGTTATTGATTAAGATACACAAGATGGAGTGTTGAGATTAGAAATAGGAACTAGAGCCTCCTAAAGATGGAAGGAGAAGCATATGTTACTTGTTTTCTCATTTCTTTAAAGAAACATCAAAGTCTCTATGAGAATTCGAAAAACAAGATTTCGTCTAGTAAACGGTCCAATTCAGACCCAAAATTACAATATAAGGCCAAAATGCGAAGAACAGACCATTATTAATTACGATACACAAAATGGAGTGCTTGGACTAAAAATAGGAACCAGAGACTCCTAAAGGTGGAAGGAGAAGCATAGCTTACTTGTTTTCTCATTTCTTTAAAGAAACCTCAAAGTCCCTATGAGAATTCTAAAAATGGGGTTTCGTCTAGTAAACGACCCAATTCACACCCAAAACGGCCATATAAGGCCAAAATGCTACTATTAGACTGTTATTGATTAAGACACACAAGATGGAGTGCTGAGATTAGAAATAGGTACTAGAGCCTCTTAAAGGTGGAAGGAGAAGAATATGTTACTTGTTTTCTCATTTCTTTAAAGAAAACTCAAAGTCCCTATGAAAATCCTGAAAATGGGGTTTCGTCTAGCAAACAGTCCAATTCAGACCCAAAACGACAATATAAGGCCAAAATGCGAAGGACATACCGTTATTGATTAAGATACACAAGAAGGAGTGCAGAGACAAGAAATATGAACTAGAGATTCCTAATGATTGAAGGAGAAGCATTTTTTAATTGTTTTCTCATTTCTTAAAAGAAACCTCAAAGTCCCAATGAGACTTCTAAAAACGGGGTTTCATCTAGCAAACGGTCCAATCCATGACCCAAAACGACAATATAAGGCCCAAATGCGAAGAATAGACCGTTATTGATTAAGATACACAAGATTGAGTGTTGAGATTAGAAATAGGAACTAGAACCTCCTAAAGATGGAATGAGAAGCATATGTTACTTGTTTTCTCATTTCTTTAAAGAAACCTCAAAGTCCCTATGAGAATTCGAAAAACAGTATTTCGTCCAGTAAACGGTCCAATTGAGACCCAAAACGACAATATAAGGGCAAAATGCGAAGAACATACCATTATTGATTAAGATACACAAAATGGAGTCCTGAGACTAAAAATAGAACTAGAGAATTCTAAAGGTGGAAGGAGAAGCATATGTTACTTGTTTTCTCATTTCTTTAAAGAAATCTCAAAGTCCCTATTAGAATTATAAAAATGGGGTTTCGTCTAGTAAACGGTCCAATTCACACCCAAAACGACAATATAAGGCCAAAATACTTATATTAGACTGTTATTGATTAAGACACACAAGATGGAGTGCTGAGATTAGAAATAGGAACTAGAGCCTTTTTAAGGTGGAAGGAGAAGCATTTGTTACTTGTTTTCTCATTTCTTAAAAGAAACCTCAAAGTCCCTATGAGACTTTTAAAAATGGGGTTTCGTCTAGTAAACGGTACAATTCAGGACCCAAAACGACAATATAAAAACAAAATGCGAAGAACATACTGTTATTGATTAAGATACACAAGATGGAGCGTTGAGATTAGAAATAGGAACTAGAGCCTCCTAAAGATGGATGGAGAAGCATATATTACTTGTTTTCTCAGTTCTGTAAAAAAACCTCAAAGACCCTACGAGAATTCGAAAACCTGGATTTCATCTTGTAAACGGTCCAATTCTGACCCAAAACGCCAATATAAGGCCAAAATACGAAGAACATACCGTTATAGATTACGACACACAAGACGGAGTGCTGAGACTTAAAATAGGAACTAGAGACTCCTAAAGGTGGAAGGAGAAACTTTTGTTACTTGTTTTCTCATTTCTTAAAAGAAACCTCAAAGTCCCTATGCGACTTCTAAAAATAGGCTTTCGTCTAGCAAACAGTCCAATCCAGAACCCAAAACGACAATATAAGGCCAAAATGCGAAGAACAGACCGTTATTGATTAAGATACACAAGATGGAGTGTTGAAATTAGAAATAGGAACTAGAGCCTCCTAAAGATGGAAGGACAAGGATATGTTACTTGTTTTCTCATTTCTTTAAAGAAACCCCAACGTCCCTTTGAGAATTCGAAAAACAGGATTTCGTCTAGTAAACGGTCCAATTCAGACCCAAAATGACAATATAAGGCCAAAATGCGAAGAACAGATCGTTATTGATTAAGATACACAAGATGGAGTGTTGAGATTAAAAATAGGAACTAGAGCATCCTAAAGATGGAAGGAGAAGCATATGTTACTTGTTTTCTCATTTCTTTAAAGAAACCTCAAATTCCCTATGAGAATTCAAAAAACAGGATTTCATCCAGTAAACGGTCCAATTCAGACCCAAAACGACAATATAAGGCCAAAATGCGAAGAACATACCATTATTGATTAAGATACACAAAATGGAGTGCTGAGACTAAAAATAGAACTAGAGACTCCTAAAGGTCGAAGGAGAAGCATATGTTACTTGTTTTCTCATTTCTTTAAAGAAACCTCAAAGTCCCTATGAGAATTCTAAAAATGGGGTTTCGTCTAGTAAATGGTCCAATTCACACCCAAAACGGCAATATAAGGCCAAAATGCGAAGAACAAACCGTTATTAATTAAGATTCACAAGATTGAGTGTTGAGATTAGAAAAAGGAACTAGAGCCTCGTAAAGGTGGAAGAAGAAGCATATCTTACTTGTTTTCTCATTTCTCTAAAGAAACCTCAAAGTTCCTATGAGATTTCGAAAAACGGGATTTCGTCTAGTAAACAGTCCAATTCAGACCCAAAACGACAATATAAGGTCAAAATGCGAAGAATAGACCGTTATTGATTAAGATACACAAGATGGAGTGCTGAGACTAGAAATAAGGACTAGAGACTCCTAAAGGTGGAAGGAGAAGCATATGTTACTTGTTTTCTCATTTCTTAAAAGAAACCTCAAAGTTCCTCTGAGAATTCGATAAACAGGATTTCGTCTAGTAAACGGTCCAATTCAGACCCAAAACGCCAATATAAGGCCAAAATGCGAAGAACATACTGTTATAGATTACGACACACAAGATGGAGTGCTGAGACTAGAAATAGGAACAAGAGACTCCTAAAGGTGGTAGGAGAAGCATATGTTACTTGTTTTCTCGTTTCTTTAAAGAAAACTCAAAGTCCCTATGAAAATCCTAAAAATGAGGTTTCGTCTAGCAAACAGTCCAATTCAGACCCAAAACAACAATATAAAGCCAAAATGCGAAGAACATACCGTTATTAATTAAGATACACAAGAAGGAGTGATGAGACTAGAAATAGGAACTAGAGATTCCTATAGGTGGAAGGAGAAGCATTTTTTACTTGTTTTCTCATTTCTTAAAAGAAACCTCAAAGTCCCTAGGAGACTTCTAAAAACGGGATTTCGTCTAGCAAACGGTCCAATTCAGGACCCAAAATGACAATCTAAGGCCAAAATGTGAAGAACATACCCTTATTGATTAAGATACACAAGATGGAGTGTTGAGATTAAAAATAGGAACTAGAGCCTCCTAAAGATGGAAGGAGAAGCATATGTTACTTGTTTTATCATTTCTTTAAATAAACCTCAAAGTTCCTATGAGAATTCGAAAAACAGGATTTCGTCCAGTAAACAGTCCAATTCAGACCCAAAACGACAATATAAGGCCAAAATGCGAAGGACATACCATTATTGATTAAGATACACAAAATGGATTGCTGAGACTAAAAATAGAACTAGAGACTCCTAAAGGTGGAAGGAGAAGCATATGTTACTTGTTTTCTCATTTTCTTTAAAGAAACCTCAAAGTCCCTATGAGAATTCTAAAAATGGGGTTTCGTCTAGTAAACGGTCCAATTCACACCCAAAACGGCAATATATGGCCAAAATACTTATATTAGACTGTTATTGATTAAGACACACAAGATGGAGTGCTGAGATTAGAAATAGGAACTAGAGCCTCTTAAAGGTGGAAGGAGAAGCATTTGTTACTTGTTTTCTCATTTCTTAAAAGAAACCTCAAAGTCCCTATGAGACTTTTAAAAATGGGGTTTCATCTAGTAAACGGTACAATTCAGGACCCAAAACGACAATATAAGGCCAAAATGCGAAGAACATACTGTTATTGATTAAGATACACAAGATGGAGTGTTGAGATTAGAAATAGGAACTAAAGCCTCCTAAAGATGGATGGAGAAGCATATATTACTTGTTTTCTCAGTTCTGTAAAGAAACCTCAAAGACCCTATGAGAATTCAAAAACCTGGATTTCATCTTGTAAACGGTCCAATTCTGACTCAAAACGCCAATATAAGGCCAAAATACGAAGGACATACCGTTATAGATTACGACACACAAGATGGAGTGTTGAGATTTAAAATAGGAACTAGAGACTCCTAAAGGTGGAAGGGGAAACATTTGTTATTTGTTTTCTCATTTCTTAAAAGAAACGTCAAAGTCCCTATGAGACTTCTAAAAATGGGGTTTCGTCTAGAAAACGGTCCAATCCAGAACCCAAAACNAACCTCAAAGTCCTTATGAGACTTCTAAAAACGGGGTTTCGTCTAGCAAACGGTCCAATCCAGGACCCAAAACGACAATATAAGGCCAAAATGCGAAGAATAGACCGTTATTGATTAAGATACACAAGATGGAGTGTTGAGATTAGAAATAGGAACTAGAGCCTCCTAAAGATGGAATGAGAAGCATTTGTTACTTGTTTTCTCATTTCTTTAAAGAAACCTCAAAGTCCCTATGAGAATTCGAAAAACAGGATTTCGTCCAGTAAACCGTCCAATTCAGACTTAAAACGACAATATAAGGGCAAAATGCGAAGAACATATCATTATTGATAAAGATACACAAAATGTAGTGCTGAGACTAGAAATAGAACTAGAGACTCCTAAAGGTGGAAGGAGAAGCATATGTTACTTGTTTTCTCATTTCTTTAAAGAAACCTCAAAGTTCCTCTGAGAATTCGATAAACAGGATTTCGTCTAGTAAACGGTCCAATTCAGACCCAAAACGCCAATATAAGGCCAAAATGCGAAGAACATACTGTTATAGATTACGACACACAAGATGGTGTGCTGAGACTAGAAATAGGAACAAGAGACTCCTAAAGGTGGAAAGAGAAGCATATGTTACTTGTTTTCTCATTTCTTTAAAGAAAACTCAAAGTCCCTATGAAAATCCAAAAAATGAGGTTTCGTCTAGCAAACAGTCCAATTCAGACCCAAAACGACAATATAAAGCCAAAATGCGAAGAACATACCATTATTAATTAAGATACACAAGAAGGAGTGATGAGACTAGAAATAGGAACTAGAGATTCCTATAGGTGCAAGGAAAAGCATTTTTTACTTGTTTTCTCATTTCTTAAAAGAAACCTCAAAGTCCTTATGAGACTTCTAAAAACGGGGTTTCGTCTAGCAAACGGTCCAATCCAGGACCCAAAACGACAATATAAGGCCAAAATGCGAAGAATAGACCGTTATTGATTAAGATACACAAGATGGAGTGTTGAGATTAGAAATAGGAACTAGAGCCTCCTAAAGATGGAATGAGAAGCATTTGTTACTTGTTTTCTCATTTCTTTAAAGAAACCTCAAAGTCCCTATGAGAATTCGAAAAACAGGATTTCGTCCAGTAAACCGTCCAATTCAGACTTAAAACGACAATATAAGGGCAAAATGCGAAGAACATATCATTATTGATAAAGATACACAAAATGTAGTGCTGAGACTAGAAATAGAACTAGAGACTCCTAAAGGTGGAAGGAGAAGCATATGTTACTTGTTTTCTCATTTCTTTAAAGAAACCTCAAAGTTCCTCTGAGAATTCGATAAACAGGATTTCGTCTAGTAAACGGTCCAATTCATACTCAAAACGCCAATATAAGGCCAAAATGCGAAGAACATACTAATATAGATTACGACACACAAGATGGTGTGCTGAGACTAGAAATAGGAACAAGAGACTCCTAAAGGTGGAAAGAGAAGCATATGTTACTTGTTTTCTCATTTCTTTAAAGAAAACTCAAAGTCCCTATGAAAATCCTAAAAATGAGGTTTCGTCTAGCAAACAGTCCAATTCAGACCCAAAACGACAATATAAAGCCAAAATGCGAAGAACATACCGTTATTAATTAAGATACACAAGAAGGAGTGATGAGACTAGAAATAGGAACTAGAGATTCCTATAGGTGGAAGGAGAAGCATTTTTTACTTGTTTTCTCATTTCTTAAAAAAACTTAAAAGTCCCTAGGAGACTTCTAAAAACGGGATTTCGTCTAGCAAACGGTCCAATTCAGGACCCAAAACGACAATCTAAGGCCAAAATGTGAAGAACATACCGTTATTTATTAAGATACACAAGATTGAGTGTTGAGATTAAAAATAGGAACTAGAGCCTCCTAAAGATGGAAGGAGAAGCATATGTTACTTGTTTTATCATTTCTTTAAATAAACCTCAAAGTTCCTATGAGAATTCGAAAAACAGGATTTCGTCCAGTAAACAGTCCAATTCAGACCCAAAACGACAATATAAGGCCAAAATGCGAAGGACATACCATTATTGATTAAGATACACAAAATGGATTGCTGAGACTAAAAATAGAACTAGAGACTCCTAAAGGTGGAAGGAGAAGCATATGTTACTTGTTTTCTCATTTTCTTTAAAGAAACCTCAAAGTCCCTATGAGAATTCTAAAAATGGGGTTTCGTCTAGTAAACGGTCCAATTCACACCCAAAACGGCAATATAAGGCCAAAATACTTATATTAGACTGCTATTGATTAAGACACACAAGATGGAGTGCTGAGATTAGAAATAGGAACTAGAGCATCTTAAAGGTGGAAGGAGAAGCATTTGTTACTTGTTTTCTCATTTCTTAAAAGAAACCTCAAAGTCCCTATGAGACTTTTAAAAATGGGGTTTCGTCTAGTAAACGGTACAATTCAGGACCCAAAACGACAATATAAGGCCAAAATGCGAAGAACATACTGTTATTGATTAAGATACACAAGATGGAGTGTTGAGATTAGAAATAGGAACTAGAGCCTCCTAAAGATGGAAGGAGAAGCATATGTTACTTGTTTTCTCATTTCTTTAAAGAAACCTCAAAGTCCCTATGAGAATT
>PKML01066688.1:87771-124806 GCA_002933935.1 Eutrema yunnanense | reverse complement strand
AATCAATTATCCTAAGATCTAACTTCCAGATTCGTCAACCTAGAATTAGCTATGAACACAACCTAAGCGAAGAACTATAATTTAGATGGTGAATCCTAAACAGATAATTAACCTAGCATTCAGAGAAATCCTTTATGAGAAAACCCTAAACCTAAAAGGGATCTACTCAGACATGGCAATTGAATCAAAAGACATGTTTGAATAAATCATCAATAGAATAATCAAAAGGGTTTAGAGATCTGAAGGGAAATCAGACTTGTCTCTCTAAAACCAAAGTAAAATCAAACACAAAAAGGCATAGCCTAAACAATGGCTGAAAACTCCTATTTATAACATAAATCACGAGTTGGGGTCTTCTTGTAATTATCAGAGACTACTGGACCAAGTTGCAATTCTTCAACTCTTCATTAAGTCGCGATGTCGTGTCTGCTGTGATGGGTATCGATCGATACCAGGGGTATCGATCGATACTGGTCGTGAAAACAGGTACTCAGCAACACGATCTTTAACTCTGCTCCAAATGCTCCAGAAAGCTCCAATACTTCCAATAATCCTCCAAACGTGCTAAGACCTGTAAAAGACTCTANTTTCGTCTAGTAAACGGCTCAATTCACACCCAAAACAGCCATATAAGGCCAAAATGCTAATATTAGACTGTTATTGATTAAGACACACAAGAGTGAGTGCTGAGATTAGAAATAGGAACTAGAGCCTCTTAAAGGTGGAAGGAGAAGAATATGTTACTTGTTTTCTCATTTCTTTACAGAAAACTCAAAGTCCCTATGAAAATCCTAAAAATGGGGTTTCTTCTAGCAAACAGTCCAATTCAGACCCAAAACGACAATATAAAGCCAAAATGCGAAGAACATACCATTATTAATTAAGATACACAAGAAGGAGTGCTGAGACTAGAAATAGGAACTAGAGATTCCTATAGGTGCAAGGAAAAGCATTTTTTACTTGTTTTCTCATTTCTTAAAAGAAACCTCAAAGTCCTTATGAGACTTCTAAAAACGGGGTTTCGTCTAGCAAACGGTCCAATCCAGGACCCAAAACGACAATATAAGGCCAAAATGCGAAGAATAGACCGTTATTGATTAAGATACACAAGATGGAGTGTTGAGATTAGAAATAGGAACTAGAGCCTCCTAAAGATGGAATGAGAAGCATTTGTTACTTGTTCTCTCATTTTTTTAAAGAAACCTCGAAGTCCCTATGAGAATTCGAAAAACAGGATTTCGTCCAATAAACGGTCCAATTCATACTTAAAACGACAATATAAGGGCAAAATGCGAAGAACATACCATTATTGATTAAGATACACACAATGTAGTGCTGAGACTAGAAATAGAACTAGAGACTCCTAAAGGTGGAAGGAGAAGCATATGTTACTTGTTTTCTCATTTCTTTAAAGAAACCTCAAAGTTCCTCTGAGAATTCGATAAACAGGATTTCGTCTAGTAAACGGTCCAATTCAGACCCAAAACGCCAATATAAGGCCAAAATGCGAAGAACATACTGTTATAGATTACGACACACAAGATGGAGTGCTGAGACTAGAAATAGGAACAAGAGACTCCTAAAGGTGGAAGGAGAAGCATATGTTACTTGTTTTCTCATTTCTTTAAAGAAAACTCAAAGTCCCTATGAAAATCCTAAAAATGAGGTTTCGTCTAGCAAACAGTCCAATTCAGACCCAAAACGACAATATAAAGCCAAAATGCGAAGAACATACCGTTATTAATTAAGATACACAAGAAGGAGTGATGAGACTAGAAATAGGAACTAGAGATTCTTATAGGTGGAAGGAGAAGCATTTTTTACTTGTTTTCTCATTTCTTAAAAAAACTTCAAAGTCCCTAGGAGACTTCTAAAAACGGGATTTCGTCTAGCAAACAGTCCAATTCAGGACCCAAAACGACAATCTAAGGCCAAAATGTGAAGAACATACCGTTATTGATTAAGATACACAAGATTGAGTGTTGAGATTAAAAATAGGAACTAGAGCCTCCTAAATATGGAAGGAGAAGCATATGTTACTTGTTTTCTCATTTCTTTAAATAAACCTCAAAGTTCCTATGAGAATTCGAAAAACAGGATTTCGTCCAGTAAACAGTCCAATTCAGACCCAAAACGACAATATAAGGCCAAAATGCGAAGGACATACCATTATTGATTAAGATACACAAAATGGATTGCTGAGACTAAAAATAGAACTAGAGACTCCTAAAGGTGGAAGGAGAAGCATATGTTACTTGTTTTCTCATTTTCTTTAAAGAAACCTCAAAGTCCCTATGAGAATTCTAAAAATGGGGGTTCGTCTATTAAACGGTCCAATTCACACCCAAAACGGCAATATAAGGCCAAAATACTTATATTAGACTGTTATTGATTAAGACACACAAGATGGAGTGCTGAGATTAGAAATAGGAACTAGAGCCTCCTAAAGATGGAAGGAGAAGCATATGTTACTTGTTTTCTTATTTCTTTAAAGAAACCTCAAAGTCCATATGAGAATTCGAAAAACAGGATTTCGTCTAGTAAACGGTCCACTTCAGACCCAAAATTACAATATAAGGCCAAAATGCGAAGAAAATACCATTATTAATTAAGATACACAAAATGGAGTGCTGAGACTAAAAATAGGAACTAGAGACTCCTAAAGGTGGAAGGAGAAGCATAGCTTACTTGTTTTCTTATTTCTTTAAAGAAACCTCAAAGTCCCTATGAGAATTCGAAAAACAGGATTTCGTCTAGTAAACGGTCCAATTCAGACCCAAAATTACAATATAAGGCCAAAATGCGAAGAACATACCATTATTGACTAAGATACACAAAATTGAGTGCTGAGACTAAAAATAGGAACTAGAGACTCCTAAAGGTGGAAGGACAAGCATAGCTTACTTGTTTTCTCATTTCTTTAAAGAAACCTCAAAGTCCCTATGAGAATTTTTAAAATGGGGTTTCGTCTAGTAAACGGCTCAATTCACACCCAAAACAGCCATATAAGGCCAAAATGCTAATATTAGACTGTTATTGATTAAGACACACAAGAGTGAGTGCTGAGATTAGAAATAGGAACTAGAGCCTCCTAAAGATGGAAGGAGAAGAATATGTTACTTGTTTTCTCATTTCTTTAAAGAAAACTCAAAGTCCCTATGAAAATTCTAAAAATGGGGTTTCGTCTAGCAAACAGTCCAATTCAGATCCAAAACGACAATATAAAGCCAAAATGCGAAGAACATACCGTTATTAATTAAGATACACAAGAAGGAGTGCTGAGACTAGAAATAGGAACTAGAGATTCCCAAAGGTGGAAGGAGAAGCATTTTTTACTTGTTTTCTCATTTCTTAAAAGAAACCTCAATATCCCTATGAGACTTCTAAAAACGGGGTTTCGTCTAGCAAACGGTCCAATCCAGGACCCAAAACGACAATATAAGGCCAAAATGCGAAGAATAGACCGTTATTGATTAAGATACACAAGATGGAGTGTTGAGATTAGAAATAGGAACTAGAGCCTCCTAAAGATGGAATGAGAAGCATATGTTACTTGTTTTCTCATTTCTATAAAGAAACCTCAAAGTCCCTATGAGAATTCGAAAAACAAGATTTCGTCCAGTAAACGGTCCAATTCAGACTTAAAACGACAATATAAGGGCAAAATGCGAAGAACATACCATTATTGATTAAGATACATAAAATGTAGTGCTGAGACTAAAAATATAACTAGAGACTCCTAAAGGTGGAAGGAGAAGCATATGTTACTTGTTTTCTCATTTCTTTAAAGAAACCTCAAAGTCCCTATTAGAATTATAAAAATGGGGTTTCGTCTAGTAAACGGTCCAATTCACACCCAAAACGGCAATATAAGGCCAAAATACTTATATTAGACTGTTATTGATTAAGACACACAAGATGGAGTGCTGAGATTAGAAATAGGAACTAGAGCCTCTTAAAGGTGGAAGGAGAAGCATTTGTTACTTGTTTTCTCATTTCTTAAAAGAAACCTCAAAGTCCGTATGAGACTTTTAAAAATGGGGTTTCGTCTAGTCAACGGTACAATTCAGGACCCAAAACGACAATATAAGGCCAAAATGCGAAGAACATATTGTTATTGATTAAGATACACAAGATGGAGTGTTGAGATTAGAAATAGGAACTAGAGCCTCCTAAAGATGGATGGAGAAGCATATATTACTTGTTTTCTCAGTTCTGTAAAGAAACCTCAAAGACCCTATGAGAATTCGAAAACCTGGATTTCATCTTGTAAACGGTCCAATTCTGACCCAAAATGCCAGTATAAGGCCAAATTACGAAGAACATACTGTTATAGATTACGACACACAAGACAGAGTGCTGAGACTTAAAATAGGAACTAGAGACTCCTAAAGTTGGAAGCAGAAACATTTGTTACTTGTTTTCTCATTTCTTAAAAGAAACCTCAAAGTCCCTATGAGACTTCTAAAAATGGGGTTTTGTCTAGCAAACGGTCCAATCCAGAACCCAAAACGACAATATAAGGCCAAAATGCGAAGAACAGACCGTTATTGATTAAGATACACGAGATGGAGTGTTGAGATTAGAAATAGGAACTAGAGCCTCCTAAAGATGGAAGGAGAAGCATATGTTACTTGTTTTCTCATTTCTTTAAAGAAACCTCAAAGTCCCTATGAGAATTCGAAAAACAGGATTTCGTCTAGTAAACGGTCCAATTCAGACCCAAAATTACAATATAAGGCCAAAATGCGAAGAACAAACCATTATTAATTAAGATACACAAAATGGAGTGCTGGGACTAAAAATAGGAACTAGAGACTCCTAAAGGTGGAAGGAGAAGCATAACTTACTTGTTTTCTCATTTCTTTAAAGAAACCTCAAAGTCCCTATGAGAATTCTAAAAATGGGGTTTCGTCTAGTAAACGGCCCAATTCACACCAAAAACGGCCATATAAGGCCAAAATGCTAATATTAGACTGTTATTGATTAAGACACACAAGATGGAGTGCTGAGATTAGAAATAGGAACTAGTGTTGAATTTTGTGGTGTTGAGAAGAGAAGAATGAAGAAGAAGATCAAAGAGATCAAGAACAAGAACAAAGCTCTCTCTCACGTTTTCTCTTCTTCTCAAACTCTCTTTCTCATTAATTACTTACACATTACACACACATATTAAAACACAAATACAACAACACAAAGCTTACAAAGGAAGCTAAAATAAAATATCTTCTCCATACTTATCCACTCACAAACCAAGTGGACAAATGTGAGATATTTTCCGTACTACTATTCATCCCTTTATAAGCTTTTATAAAAGCTTTTATAAGATGCTTTTATAAGCTTTTATAAGGGTTCTTCTGAAGCTCCTTATAAGCTTTTATAACGGTTCTTCATCTGAAGCTTTTATAAGCTTATAAGCTTTTATAACGTCTTATAAAAGCATAGCTTCTGAAGGTACATCTTCCTCTCGGCTAATCCTCTCCACGGTCACATTTCCTCGGGCTACTTATCTCGACCAATCACTTGTCTCGACTAAGTGCCCTCGGTCTTCTTCCTCGCCTAGCTTACATTGTCACCGGCTTCTTGGTCACTCTTGAGGGTAACACTCTCTCCGTTTGACGCCACTTCATACCGCCTCTCGGATTACCAATATTCAACCAGTCAGTCACTCCCGGTCCTGATCCTATTCCCGGTCTGCCTCCACGGTCAGCCTTCGTCTGGTCAGTCACTCCCGGTCCTGATTATATTCCCGGTCCTGATCCTATTCCCGGTCTGCCTCCACGGTCAGCCTTCGNAAAACGTGGGTCTTCATCACCCACCAACAAGGACTGCTTGCACTTCTTCCCGTAACAACACCACCTCTGGAAAACGAACTTCAACATCTCCATCAACAAATGAGCACAAGAACGTCTTCTTCAAAGACCATCAAGAAGAGAGTCACAATTGACGGCGATGTTCAAACAAACGCTGAGATCATCTCACGTGTCTTCAAGAAGCGATTCACCTATGGATGGAAAGATCTTTGAGTCTTCTTTCCAACAAGCCAAAGATCATCCCAATCGGCCTCCGGATGTGAGAGATACAGCCGTTTTACCAAACTCGGTCCCCCACCTCCGTGAATCACCATCTTGCTCTCTTCTTCAAACCGTGACTTCTCCAAGAACTCGTGAATGAAACACACAACCCCATCTAGGGGTAAAACGAGGGGAGCTTTATGCTAACCCCAAACTCTCAAGCTTAAAGCCGAAAAAGAAATCAAAGAACAACAAAGAAACGGAGCTCCCCTAGGCACAAGGCCTAAGAGAGCCCAACGATTTTGCGGATTTTGTTGTCACCAAGAGCGGTTATGCTCTGATACAATGTTGAAATTATGTAGAGATTACGCTTTGATTAACAAAGCTCAAGCAAGAACAAGAGAGAGAAAGGGAGAGAGAGATGAAGATAAGATAGAGAAGATATTTTCATTAGTTCTTTCACTTATGATTTACATCACAAATATATATCAAATACAACACATATCTTCTAACTTTTAATCTCAACCACACATAAAATCTAATCTAAAACAACCTTAACCACACAAACACAATTGGGGAAAATATCTCCCAAGATATTTTCCCGCGCTACTATTCATCCTGGGACACTATTCATCCCGGGACACTATTCATCACACGAGTCTTCACTTTGCTTAGACGAGGTTGCTTCTTCGCCGTGTTACTATTCATCGGTTCTTCTGAAGCTCCTTATAAGCTTTTATAACGGTTCTTCATCTGAAGCTTTTATAAGCTTATAAGCTTTTATAACGTCTTATAAAAGCATAGCTTCTGAAGGTACATCTTCCTCGCCTAGCTTACATTGTCACCGGCTTCTTGGTCACTCTTGAGGGTAACACTCTCTCCGTTTGACGCCACTTCATACCGCCTCTCGGATTACCAATATTCAACCAGTCAGTCACTCCCGGTCCTGATCCTATTCCAGGTCTGCCTCCACGGTCAGCCTTCGTCTGGTCAGTCACTCCCGGTCCTGATTATATTCCCGGTCCTGATCCTATTCCCGGTCTGCCTCCACGGTCAGCCTTCGTTTGGTCAGTCACTCCCGGTCAGGATTGTAACTCGGTCTCCTTTGGTATCACCTCGGGTCAGCTTCTACGGTCGCCTCTCGGTCTGAGTTTCAAACACTAGAGCCTCTTAAAGGTGGAAGGAGAAGAATATGTTACTTGTTTTCTCATTTCTTTAAAGAAAACTCAAAGTCCCTATGAAAATCCTAAAAATGGGGTTTCGTCTAGCAAACAGTCCAATTCAGACCCAACACGACAATATAAGGCCAAAATGCGAAGGACATACCGTTATTGATTAAGATACACAAGAAGGAGTGCTGAGACTAAAAATATGAACTAGAGATTCCTAAAGGTGGAAGGAGAAGCATTTTTTAATTGTTTTCTCGTTTCTTAAAAGCAATGTTCAAAAAATCGTTAGGCGGTAGCTAGGCGTGTGATGGGGACTAGAGCATTGGCGGATTAATCGGGGCCTAGGCGGAGCCTAGGCGTTAACGAATATTTTATTAATATACTAATATATTATATATTTTATATTTATATAATATATATTTTAAAAGTTTTTAGTGTTTTATTTGAAATTTACATTAGTAAAATTTTGTGTTTTGGATATAAAAAGAAGAAAAAATCCATTGTTAAATCATAATCTAAAATAAAGTTCTTTAAATGACATCACATTAAAAAACCAAAAAAAAATAATTGAAAATAACTAAACCACATATTAAACCGATTTGAACGACTAGACCGATTTGACCGATTTTGCCCGATTTTGCCCGATTTGGTCCGATTTGGTCCGACTAGAACCGACTAAACAGGGATACCGATTTTTTTCAGCGATTTTACTGAAATCGAGTCGGTCATGTCCGAACCGGCGCCTAGCCGTGCGCCTAGGCGGCGCCTAGGCCGATTTTTTGAACAATGCTTAAAAGAAACTCAAAGTCCCTATGAGACTTCTAAAAACGGGGTTTCGTCTAGCAAACGGTCCAATCCAGAACCCAAAACGACAATATAAGGCCAAAATGCGAAGAACAGACCGTTATTGATTAAGATACACAAGATGGACTGTTGAGATTAGAAATAGGAACTATAGCCTCCTAAAGATGGAAGGAGAAGCACATGTTACTTGTTTTCTCATTTCTTTAAAGAAACCTCAAAGTCCCTATGAGAATTCGAAAAACAGGATTTCGTCTAGTAAACGGTCCAATTCAGACCCAAAATTACAATATAAGGCCAAAATGCGAAGAACAGACCATTATTGATTAAGATACACAAAATGGAGTGCTGGGACTAAAAATAGGAACTAGAGACTCTTAAAGGTGGAAGGAGAAGCATAGCTTACTTGTTTTCTCATTTCTTTAAAGAAACCTCAAAGTTCCTATGAGAATTCTAAAAATGGTGTTTCGTCTAGTAAACGGCCCAATTCAAATCCAAAACGGCAATATAAGGCCAAAATGCTAATATTAGACTGTTATTGATTAAGACACACAAGATGGAGTGCTGAGATTAGAAATAGGAACTAGAGCCTTTTAAAGGTGGAAGGAGAATAATATGTTACTTGTTTTCTCATTTCTTTAAAGAAAACTCAAAGTCCCTATGAAAATCCTAAAAATGGGGTTTCATCTAGCAAACAGTCCAATTCAGATCCAAAACGATAATTTAAGGCCTAATACGAAGAACATACCGTTATTGATTAAGATACACAAGAAGGAGTGATGAGACTAGAAATAGGAACTAGAGACTCCTAAAGGTGGAAGGAGAAGCATTTGTTACTTGTTTTCTCATTTTTTAAAAGAAACCTCAAAGTCCATATGAGACTTCTAAAAACGGGGTTTCGTCTTGGAAACGGTCCAATCCAGGATCCGCAACGACAATATAAGGCCAAAATGCGAAGAATAGACCGTTATTGATTAAGATACACAAGATGGAGTGTTGAAATTAGAAATAGGAAGTAAAGCCTCCTAAAGATGGAAGGAGAAGCATATGTTACTTGTTTTCTCATTTCTTTAAAAAACCCTCAAAGTCCCTATGAGAATTCGAAAAACAGGATTTCGTCTAGTAAACGGTCCAATTCAGACCCAAAATTACAATATAAGGCCAAAATGCGAAGAACAGACCATTATTGATTAAGATACACAAAATGGAGTGCGGGGACTAAAAATAGGAACTAGAGAATCCTAAAGGTGGAAGGAGAAACATAGCTTACTTGTTTTCTCATTTCTGTAAAAAACCTCAAAGTTCATATGAGAATTCTAAAAATGGGGTTTCGTCTAGTAAACGGCCCAATTCAAACCCAAAACGGCAATATAAGGCCAAAATACTAATATTAGACTGTTATTGATTAAGACGCACAAGATGGAGTGCTGAGATTAGAAATAGGAACTTGAGCCTTTTAAAGGGGGAAGGAGAAGAATATGTTACTTGTTTTCTCATTTCTTTAAAGAAAACTCAAAGTACCTATGAAAATCCTAAAAATGGGGTTTCATCTAGCAAAAAGTCAAATTCAGACCCAAAACAATAATATAAGGCCAAAATACGAAGAACATACCGTTATTGATTAAGATACACAAGAAGGAGTGCTGAGACTAGAAATAGGAACTAGAGACTCCTAAATGTGGAAGGAGAAGCATTTGTTACTTATTTTCTCATTTCTTAAAAGAAACCTCAAAGTCCATATTATACTTCTAAAAACGGAGTTTCGTCTTGCAAACGGTCCAATCCAGGACCCAAAACGACAATATAAAGCCAAAATGCGAAGAATAGACCGTTATTGATTAAGATACACAAGATGGAGTGTTGAAATTAGAAATAGGAACTAGAGCCTCCTAAAGATGGAAGGAGAAGCATATGTTACTTGTTTTCTCATTTCTTTAAAGAAACCTCATCGTCCCTATGAGAATTCGAAAAACAGGATTTCGTCTAGTAAACGGTCCAATTCAGACCCAAAATGACAATATAAGGCCAAAATGCGAAGAACAGACCGTTATTGATTAAGATACACAAGAGGGAGTGTTGAGATTAAAAATGGGAACTAGAGCCTCCTAAAGATGGAAGGAGAAGCATATGTTACTTGTTTTCTCATTTCTTTAAAGAAACCTCAAAGTCCCTAAGAGAATTCAAAAAACGGGATTTCATCCAGTAAACGGTCCAATTCAGACCCAAAACGACAATATAAGGCCAAAATGCGAAGAACAGACCATTGTTGATTAGGATACACAAAATGGAATTCTGAGACTAAAAATAGAACTAGAGACTCCTAAAGGTGGAAGGAGAAGCATTTGTTACTTGTTTTCTCATTTCTTAAAAGAAACCTCAAAGTCCATATGATACTTCTAAAAACGGAGTTTCGTCTTGCAAACGGTCCAATCCAGGACCCAAAACGACAATATAAGGCCAAAATGCGAAGAATATACCGTTATTGATTAAGATACACAAGATGGAGTGTTGAAATTAGAAATAGGAACTAGAGCCTCCTAAAGATGGAAGGAGAAGCATATGTTACTTGTTTTCTCATTTCTTTAAAGAAACCTCAACGTCCCTACGAGAATTCGAAAAACAGGATTTCGTCTAGTAAACGGTCCAATTCAGACCCAAAATGACAATATAAGGCCAAAATGCGAAGAACAGGCCGTTATTGATTAAGATACACAAGATGGAGTGTTGAGATTAAAAATAGGAACTAGAGCCTCCTAAAGATGGAAGGAGAAGCATATGTTACTTGTTTTCTCATTTCTTTAAAGAAACCTCAGAGTCCCTATGAGAATTCAAAAAACAGGATTTCATCCAGGAAACGGTCCAATTCAGACCCAAAACGACAATATAAGGCCAAAATGCGAAGAACAGACCATTATTGATTAAGATACACAAAATGGAGTGCTGAGACTAAAAATAGAACTAGAGACTCCTAAAGGTCGAAGGAGAAGCATAAGTTACTTGTTTTCTCATTTCTTTAAAGAAACCTCAAAGTCCCTATGAGAATTCTAAAAATTGGGTTTCGTCTAGTAAACGGCCCAATTCACACCCAAAACGGCAGTATAAGGCCAAAATGCAAATATTAGAGTGTTATTGATTAAGACACACAAGATGGAGTGCTGAGATTAGAAATAGGAACTAGAGCCTCTTAAAGGTGGAAGGAGAAGAATATGTTACTTGTTTTCTCATCTCCCAATCAACGTTTTAGAGTAACCCACTATGAGCTCAGAGTTGTCAAATTGAGGCACCCGAATCTTCTAACTTTTCAAGCTTGTTTCCTTCTTCATCTTTGAACCGTCAAGCTTAACCAGATGACTTTGAGACATGGTGAGATAGACCGTGAGAAAACCCAGAACCGTGAAGAAGAAAGAACCAAAGGGAAAATGCTTAGTAGGTGAGTTGGTAAGCGTATCTGAATCGTTACATATATACCCGTTTCCCTTGTTGAAACTGTGAGAGATCTTTGCCCGCTGAGTACAATGCTCCCCATTAATACAAATCCCGAATGATCCGTCAATAATCCAAAAGTTTCTCCATGTATCTTCTTCGAGACAGAGTGGCATGAGATAGCGTACAAAGATTGCCAAATTTCTCTGTACCGGATCGCAAATCGAATCCAGATATGTTACCGTAATCTCCCATCTCTTCGATATCGCCGTAATCTCCTCAATCTGAAGCAGTAAAAGCCGATTTGAAACCTCGTGATATCCCGGTTGATTGCTGACCTCTGTTACCACTTTGGCAAGTAAATCGTGGATGTGGACCTGTAAAAGCTGTCTCGGCGTTGATCGTGGTCTGAGATTTTGAATCGTCAAATCCCGTCGAATCCCGCCGATCCCGCCTATCCCGCCAATCCCGCCTATCCCGCCAATCCCGCAAGTCCTCCTCGAAGATCTGAGATTTTTTCCCCATCACAGAGCTGCTAAACTCAAGCATCCGAAACAACAGAGATCCGATCTGCAATCCCGTGATGAGAGGCAAATCCGAGCCTGACCGAAACTGAAACCAAACGCCTTGTCCGCGAACCGAAAACTAATCCTCAACCCATTAATCCATCCTGCAGCTTCTGTTACCGAATCCTCGACCGAAGGAATGGTAAAAAAACACCCATAGCCTGGAAGAAACCGATATCATTCTCAAGAGAGTTGAGGCGCCGCCGTCATCCCGAGAGAAAGAACGAGAGAGAAGGGTTTTTGTTTTTTTGGTATTTATTGTATATACATAGATATTTATATATTTACGACTATTTTAGAGTTTGTTTCGATATTAAAACATTAATATTTATTTTAGTAATATAATATTTTTGTAAATAAAATATATTTTTTTATAAATTATTTTAAGGCCCCGATAAAATATGTTTCTGGATCTGCCACTGAATACGGTTGAACTTTAATATTTTAAGGGACAATTAGGTGAATAACCAATTTTTAATAATTTCTGAAGAAAATAGCCATGTTTTTAGAGAAATTAAGTAACTAACAAAAGACTGTACTTTCAGACGTTTTTGCCCTCCTTATCACGCATGTGTAGATGGTCTATACTATTTTAATTTTGTTCTATTTACGTCAGATATGGTTACCCCATAAACTCTGGGTTTTACGTTACTCGCATAATATTAATTTATTCCATATTGTATTACTACAAAATAAAACTCATATTATTTTTGTGGCTAACATGATTTAAATTATGAAAAATTAATCTAAATTTTTTTCATACATGTAGCAAATCTATTTTTATCAATAAAATAGCAAGTCTAATTTTTTAATTTATATCAAAAATGTAGCAAATCTTTCAATAACATAACAAGTTTATTTTTTTCCAGACATTTTATCTCTCTTAAGCGTTTCATTCATAATATAGTCATTCCATTTTTTTTGTATATCTTCTTTGTGGATCGTATATGTCTACTACAAACGAATGAGTTAAGGTACAAGATTTGTACTATAATATTGCTATTTCAAAACAAATTATTTCTTCTTTCTTTGAATTTCATTGAATGCAACCAACAATCTGAAAAATTACACAACACCATTAAAAGTACATAAAAAAATATAGTACACTCATAGACGTTCTATACAAATATACATTATATTTTCTTTCACAAGGCGACAAAGACAACAACAAACCCAACTTGTTTTCGTGTCAATATGCCTCCTGGATATTTCATCGCCGAGAATCCACTTACTCGGAGCTTTTCGATTCGCTCGAGAAAGAGGTCGTCGTTAACGGAAAAGCCAAGTTTAGTGGTCCTACTGATGGAGCAACTTTCGATTTCTTGGCTAGAACGATGTATGGGAAGAATTCAGGTGATATGAAGCTTGGATCCGATGCATCGAAGCTAATCACTGAATGGTTTTCTTTCAAAAAAATAGACGTTCTATACACACATAAAAATTAGTAAATAGAAGATAGCAAAACTGCATTTGAAACAAGAGAAAATGATAAACCATCAGTGATCCATTAGACATTCTATTCTGAGCATACACACTCACAATCGAATTATATGAAGGGTGGATTACTATACTAACATTTATTTCTATGTTTACTATTAGTTCGATCTACTTTTATTTTTATTACTAGAATAACATAATTTTACTTGTATTACCAAAAGTACCCTTATGGCATTTGTTGAGAAAAACGCAATTACAAAACTGTCATTACTATCCATTTGCCACGTAGGCAAAAGTTGATTTAACAAGTCTACCGTTCTTTGACGGTAGACTTGTTTGATGTTGGTCAACTCAAATTTTGGTCCGTAGATTTGTTTGATGGATGGTAGATTTGTTTGAAAGATGGTAGATTTGTTAAATATTGGTAGACTTATTTTGGTATACTCATTTTAACGACGCGGTAGATATATTTATTTTTGATAGACTTATTTTTGGTATTTACCCAGATAACCTTCAGTTGGTAGATATATTTTATTTGATGGTAGACTTATTTTTGGTATTTACTCATATAACCTTCAGTTTGACTTTTTTGGTAGACTTATTTCTTTTGGTGGTAGAGTTAATCACTGAGAATTATTTTATCGTGACTGTAGATTTATTTATTTGACAGTAGATTTGAATTGGCAACGGTAGATTTGTATTGGGTTGGTAGATTTATTTACAATAGCAGTAGATTTAAAACCGTGTAAAATCTTGGTGACTTCGTTTTGTAACAGTGGTAGATTAAATTTTAATGACGGTAGATTTAAAAAATTTTGGTAGATTTAAAAAAATTTGGTAGATTTGTTTGTAATGGTAGTAGATATAAAAACATCTAACATTTCGGTGACTTCGTTTTGTAATGGTGGTAGATTTAATATTAATGACGGTAGATTTAGTAAATCTTTTGGTATTTACTCAGATAACCTTCAGTTGGTATACTTATTATTTTGCGTTGTGGTAGACTTTTATTGACGGTTAATTTATCGACATTGTTTGGTGGTAGACATTTGAATTTTTCAGAATGAGGAATGAGATTTGCTAAGTATGAGATTTTTTTTTTTATTTGATGGTAGATTTATTGTAATGATGGTAGATTTATTTGATGGTATAATTATTTTGTTGATTATTTTTTCTGGAGTTAACTTTTCATTTCATCTTAAATAACAAAGAGAGATCTATTTTGGGTACATTTTTTGGACATTTGATTTAGTGCATCACTACAAGAAAATATGTCGTATTTTGACCACAAATACAGTCGAAAAATGGTCGAAAACAACTGTTTTTGACCATTTTTGGACCAGAAAGCGGTTGTCAATAATCGATGGTCGAAAATGGGTTTTAGTAAAAAAAATGGTCGAAAACTTTTGACCAAATAAAGTGGTCGAAAATGTTTTGACCAAATGAAGTGGGCAAACACTTTTTGACCAAATAAAGTGGTCGAAAACTTTTTGACCAAGTTAATTGGTCGACAATTTATGACAAAATAAGTGGTCGAAAAATTATGACCAAATAAGTGGTTGAAAACTTTTGACCAAATAAATTGGTCGAAAAAATATTAACAATTTCTGGGTTTTAAAATCTGATACTATTGACGATTCTTAAGTTTTTAGATATGATTTTGTCGAAAATCTGGTCAAGTTTCCATTGGCAAAATAATGTAATTATTATTAATAACCAAATTGATTTATATAAAACAATATATATCTTACATATATAAAAAACCAAGTACACGATCTTCGATCCAAATAATAGTTCAAAAAACAAAACAAAATATCTTCGATCCAAAAACCCTCCTCCAGCGTAATCTCGCGGTTCTGCTTTTCCGGCTCCTCCTAGATCTCGCCGCCGTCCTCCAGCAGCATCGGAGCACCGTCCTAGATCTCGCCGCCGTCCTCCTAGATCCCGCAACCGCACCGCCTCGCCGCCGCGATTCAACCACGCCTCAGCACCGCCAGAGAAGAGGAGAAATGAGAAAGGTTATTATGCCCAGGGCTAAGACTTACCGTGGGAGAGGAGGAGAAAGGATACGATGATGGGGAGGAGAAGAGGAGGAAGGGTGAGAAGAAGAGGAGAAGACGTACGCTAGGAGGAAGAGAGAAAAAATATAGAAGTTTTAGGACCGTTGGATTTAATCTTATCAATGGTAGAAAATAAAATTGAGTGTGATCCTCGTCATTAAGGACTAACCAATGAGAAACTAGTCTTTTTCCAGCATTTTGATTAATATTATAACTTTTTTATTTTGCTAATCAATAATATTATAACTTCATAACTTGTTATAAAAAGTAATATTATTAGAAACATAAATTTATTTTATTTTTTTAGAAACCATTTACATGAATATTTAAAGCAATTACAAAGAAAAATAGCGCATAAAATATCATAATTTGAAAAAACATTCTTTATAATTTTTGTAAGTGTTGAATTTTTTGTATATTATTTGATATTTATGTGTAAAATCTAGTTTACAATTTAAGATTTAAAGGTTATGATTAAGATTTAGAGGTTTAGGGGTTAGGGTTAAGGGTTTGTATATGAGGTTTAGATTTAGGATTTATAAAATGATTATATTTTAAAAAATTGTAAGTGTTCAATTTTTTTGTATATTATTTGATATTTATGTGTAAGATCTAGTTACAATATAAGATTTAGAGTTTATGATTAAGAGTTAGATGTTTAGGGTTAAGGGTTTGGTTTGGATTTAGAATTTAGTATTTATAAAATGATTATATTTAAAAAAAATTTAAGTGTTGAATTTTTTTGTTCACTAATTGATATTTATTTGTAAGATCTAGTTTACAATTTAAGATTTAGAGTTTATGATTAAGAGTTAGAGGTTTAGGGTTTAGGGTTAAGGGTTTGTGTTTAGGTTTAGAATTTAGGATTTATATAATGATTATATAATCGAGCTAGAAACGGCTCTTATTTTGGTCGATAATTCGTCAGTAATTTTGACCATTTTTCGTTAGAAATGAATGGTCAAAAACATTTCGACCGTTTTTTGACTAAAATTTGAATCGGTAAAAATTTGGTCGAAAATAACTGACAAAGTTTTAACCAATATGAAACGGCTAATATAGCCGATAAATTGGTCAGTCATTTTCGACCAATTTTCCTTGGAGTAAGGTCGTCATAAGTTTTCGACCAAAATTTGACTGTTTCAGTCAACGGTCGCAAAATGGTCAAAAATCTTTGACCAAATCTAAACCATATTTTTTGGTCGAAAAGTTTCGACCAAATATCGACCGATTCAATATAAGTTGTTTATTGGTCTAAACTCAGTCGATAAATTTTCGACAAAAACAAAATTGGTCAAAATTCGACTTGTTTTCTTGTAGTGCATTGAAGGTGTTTGTTCTTGAGCATAATATAAGTAGTAGTTGATCTTTGATTTTATTTGGGTTTAATTGTCTGCTCCAATTACTATTTGTTAGTTGTTCAATATATCTTCATCCTCGAGACAATGATGCATTATCATGCCAACTTAGGACTTAAATGCTTTTATTTGTCAAATATAATTATTTTTTTTCTCATCCATACGTGTTTGAATTTTTTTTTCTTCATTGATCGATTGAACAAGTTGGCATGCCATCTGTAGTTGTGCATTTGCAAGAGGCGCATGTGGTCGCTTATAAATGTAGTATTTTAACTCATCTTTATGATGAATTTACTACTCGCACAATGAATCCAAATTTACTCAGACAATGCATGGGAAGACATTAAAATTGAATATAGATCAACCTCCATTTCCTTAGTACTTCAATTCCAGAGAGAAAAATTATATTTTTTAGATTCTAAAAGGCATGCAAAATGTTCCCATGCATATGGTGTATATACAAACATGTTCAAGAACAAACATTTCTAAACTCACAAAAAAAAACATTTCTAATATCTTCATTTCTCTAATTATATTCATATACAAGCATGTTCATTTATCTCTCTGCATTTTGGATTCGTTAACGGAATTTGCAGACGCCGGTAATATCACCGGAGATGACGCCACCTACATGTCAGAGAAAAGAGAGAATAAGTCAGTCGTTAACAATAAATCTACCATTACTACTAGTTGTTAACAATAAGTCTAGCAAACAAATCTACCGCATAAACAAACTACATACCGTCATATAAAAATAAATCTACCGCATAAACAAACTACATACCGTCATATATAAATATACAAACAAACCTACCATCATATACAAACAAACATGTATAATGACGGTAGACATATGACATTGTTTGGTGGTAGACATTTGACTTTTTCCAGAATGACAAAAGACGTTTTTGCCCTACACTTAATCATGTTTTTACGAAAAAACCAGAGCCACCCTTCTTCAATCTAGGTTTGTCGTCAATAAGTTGAGTTTTTTTTTTTTTTTTTTTTAGATTCTACAATTCACATCTTCTCTCAATCTCTTTTCACACTCTCCAATCTTCTTTGCTTCTTTTTCAAGATCGTGATCTTCCACATCTTTTTTTTCTACCGATTCCACAATTCAATCATGGAGAAAGTCATTTTGGTATGTGGTAATTGGTGTTTTAAGAAAAATAGGTGGGTGTTCGTGGTAGATCAGTCCAAAAGATGTAGAATTGTAGGGGTAGATCGAGAAACCTCTTTTGATGCTTTCCTTCAAATGGCGTATGAAGATTTTTGTTTGGATCATCAGTTTTATGAGCTTCAATTTAGCTATATGTTGTCGAGTGTCGTACGACGAAGTTTACCACAAGATACACCTCATGTATTTGTAGGAAATTCAAGACAGTTGAGTGGTTTTTTGAAACAATTTGAAAACGAAAACGGTTCGTTTATGTGTTGAGATTAAAGAGATTTTTTGGAACTCGATGGTTGATGAAGATGAGGTTGTCGAAGATGTCAAAGCATCTATACCAGAAGGTGATGGTCGAGCTGTGGAAATCAATGAAGATCGGGATGAAGAAGGAGATGAAGAAGAAGAAGATTTATCTTCGAGATTTGATGGTTGTGAAGATCCCGATGGGGCAAAGTTCTGATGACGATGAGTACGGCATGAGTGGGAAACGTTCGGATGGTGAAAGTTCAGATGATGAAGAAGACTTGCAAAATCTACCACCAAAGAAAAGGGGATCGAACATAATTCATGAATTTGTGATGTTAGAGATTACTTAACTAGACTTAGTTGTTGGCCAACGTTATGACACGAAAGAGGAGTTGGAGACTCGATTAAAAAAAAATTTGGTTGCTCAGAAATCCTACTTCAATGTGGATCATTCGACTTGAAACTGCTGACGGTTAAGTGTTGGGTGGATGGATGTAAATGGAGTGTTCTTGATATAAGCACGGAATTACTCCAATACTATGACCACTCGATGATCGAGAGATTCCAAGCTTTGTTGCGGAAGTAGGGACGATAGTGAGATGGAAGGTGGTGGTTTGATTGACTCTCTCAATCGATGGTGATTGACTCTCTCAATCCTTGATCGAACAAGCTATTTGAATCTCACAAATAACTTAATCCGAGGCGTCTAGAGAATATAGTGAATCGCACACAATATTCTAAAGAACAAAACAATCTTCGCAAAGAAACACTCTTTGAAAGAAAAACGAAATACTTTATAAAATTCTTGATTGAAAGGTGGATTACAAATGAAAGCTAAGCTGAGCTTATATAATGCTCTACACGAAATTCTTAGCAAGAAACAAATCAAAGATGATCAAAAACTAGCCGTTGGACAATAATGAGCAAATCGGCAAAATACGGAAGCTGTGATGTCGCCTTGTATCTGGACGGTTTGAGAGGATATGTGAGCCTCTCTGGAACATTCTGATCTTCATAAAAGTTGCCCAAGTCGTGGCATTCAAAGGCAAAGAGCCGTTAGCCATTTATGGCCCTAAGTGTGAACGCAGCCATAAAAGGAAAGTATACTTGCAAGGGGATCCGCCTGATCCTATGTGTGTTGGTGCATGGTAAGGTGTTTGCAAGCTTCCTTAGTTGCCTTAGAATCTCTCCTGGTCGCCATAGATATGTTTGCAAGGTGTAGCAACCATTGGATCGAGGACTTTCCTTAAATAGAACCAAGTCAACCCGTTCTAGGAAAATGGGTGTAATTTGTGGATCCGATGGGCATTTCGTTGGATCTTTAGCTTGCTGGATCCATGAGAGGCCCATTGATATTATCCAAGTGGTCCTGGGCTTAGATATTTCCTGAGTTGGGCTATGTAGCTCGATCTTTGGCCTAGTCGCTGGATTGCGTCCAAAGCAAGTCCATCGAATTGTAAAATCGATAACTCTCAAGTATGAACCGGGAATGAGATGAATCTAATTTTCGGTTCTTCCTTGATGGATCAAGATTCTAGAACAAGTCGTTTTGTAGCTTAATTCCTCCTGGTTCGGTCGGAAACCTCCAATCAATGCACCTATGTCCAAATCGGGTAAATTGGGAGACACCTGATTTGTTAATAGCATAACTCCTTTATCTGGGATCCAATTAGACTGATTCCACTTCGAGGCGTGCTCTGGTTGAGCTAATAATGTAGCCCAAGTGGTTTCATGGCCTGAATCGTTGTGCTTGAGGCATAACTCTTCAAGACATGCATCTTCTTCCATTTGATGGGTGCTGAGCGATAGTAGCGTAGGAGCAACTGTCCCAACAACAAGAAAGGTCCTGCTGTCGCCAATAGGATCAGGATCTAAGCCTGCCGTACGCACAGTACAGTCTCTTTCTGAGGTGGTAGTAGTTCCATGAGCTTTCATGGTACTGATGTCCCCATCAGTTCGTGTTTCAACTGTTGGAGACGGTACACATTTCTACATTAAGACTTACATTAAAGAGCACACATGTTCAGTGACCGTGCGATCACTCCGTACCAGACATGCAACCCATGAGATACTATGCCGTCTATATAAAGACTTCGTAGGAGGTGTTGGGCCGACAGTATTGCCAAATCATGTGTCTGATTCTCTGACTAAACGATACAGAATTAAGGTATGTATTTCTTCGTTTGGTAGATTTGTGTCCGTAGATTTGTGGTTCGTCGTAGATTTATCTTTATGATGTGATGGTAGACTTATGATGTCATTTACCGACTGTACAAAAAATGGTCACGGTAGACTTATGAGATCGTTTACCAACTGTTCTCACAAGTCGAATATTGGAAGGCCCATCGTGCTCTAAAGTTTGCGCGAGAACTAGTTACGGGAACTTCGGAGACCGGGTATGAAGAACTTTCATCGTACTTATACATGATTAGACGAGCTAATCCGGGAACACTAATAAAGATGGAAGTTGACGAGGAAGATATGTTCAAGTTTATGTTCCTCGCATTTGGTGCGAGCATACGTGGGTTCCCCTTTATGAGGAAAGTTGTTGTTGTTGATGGTACGTTTTTGCATGGAAAATACAAAGGTACACTACTACTCGCCACAACGCAAGATGGAAATTTTAATATTTTTCTAATAGCTTTCGCGATTGTTGATACCGAGAATGATGAGTATTTGGAATTGTTCTTTAGACAACTATATCGCGTTATCCCTGATGATGAAGGACTTGCCATTATTTCGGATAGACATAACGCAATTGGAAATGCTATAGGAAAGGTTTATCCGCTTGGTAGTCGTGGTATTTGCACATATCATCTGCATAAGAACATTATGTTGAAATTTAGAGGCGGAGAAACTTTCCGACTTATTAAGAAGGCCGCAACCGCGTATAGGATTCTAGAGTTTAATGCCTTCTTTGCGCAGATTCAAGCTGCAAATCCTGCACTGTATGCTTATTTTCAGAAAGCAGATATATGTATGTGGAGTCGTGTTCATTTTTCGGGTGATAGGTACAACTTCACGACTAACAACATAGCTGAATCGATAAACAAGGTCCTATCTGGTGCAAGAAGTAAGCCAATTGTGCGACTTGTGAATGATATAAGGAGCCTTCTAACGAGGTGGTTTGCTAAAAGACGCAGCAATGCAAAGCAGATGCAAATAACTATTATAACTGGCGTCGGGAAGTTGTTTCAGGTAACCCTCTTTTGGTATTAATTTTTTTGATAATTTTGGTAGATTTATTTGGCTTTGTTGTAGACTTAATTTAGATTAATTTATAGTATGGTAGATTTATTTATAAAAACGTAACTATTTTGTAAACAGGTTAGAGTTGAAAATGCTATAAACTATTGCCGGTGCAAGAGATTGATGAGGATCATACAGAAGTCACGGGCGGGACTTATGTGCATATTGTGAATTTGAAAGAGAAAACATGTACTTGTCATAGGTTTGATTTGGATAAAATCTCATGTGTTCATGCCATCGCCGCATCGGAAGCAAGAAAGACTTCACTGATCTCCATTTGTCATCCCTACTATCAAACCAACTACTTGCAACATGCTTATGTTGTTAGTGTAATGCCAAGAGATAGTGCACTACCGGTGCCAGAAGAAGTGGCTAACAAAGTGTGTCTTCCTCCTATGGTTCGCAACCCTCCGGGAAGACCAAATAAAATTCGAATTAAGGGTGCATTCGAGGTCGCTATGGCGAAGAAACGTCCAAGAAAAGCTGGGAAATGTTCTAAATGTCAACAAGTCAGACATAATCGCCTTACATGCTCAGCTTAATTTGCCTTTCTACTTAATGTGTAAGTCGGACATAATCGCCTTACATTTTTAAAAATGGTTTGAAAATTTCCCTTCAGAACTCGTGCCCTTCTACTTAATGTGTAATAATAGTTACTCTTGTAATCATCATAAACATGTCTTACGTTATGCTATTAGGAACTCGCTTGGTACAACATGTCTTACAACAACTCTACCAAGCGTCCAGAAGTTAGCAACTAAATCTACCAAACTTTGGATTACATGATCGCAAAATATTAGAAGGTTTAGACGACAAATCTACCAAACTTTCAAAGGACCAACATCATGCAAAAAAACATGGTCCTATGAAAGTATAGTTACACATCAACAACTACATAAATAGCTAAACGAGCCGCATTTAAGTCAAAGTATGTGACATCCAAAAAATACAAGTCTACCGGTGTTAATGTTTGACTATCGGAACAAGTCTACCGCGCTTCCAAAAGAAGAACCAAACAAAATCTACCGTAACAACTTCCTTAGTTAGCATAATTTGTATGTAGTCAATACTTGTCATCCGCTTCACCACGCGGGTTTGAATCAGACATCCGGGCTTCTTCAGGTTCATGTACCTCATCGTATATCTCACATGCATACTTGACACGTATCAAACCCATGTTGCTATCTCTGAGGGACTCCCAACAATGGCCAAGAGCTAAACACTCCACATACTTGAGGGTATACACGCCACAATCACATGTTTGTTTGTTAGGAGGAGCTGTTTTGATCATGTATGAGTGATATTGTGCCTCACTCATGTGTCTCCTCATTTCTGGTGGTGCAAGTTGTATAACAAGAGTGGAACCATCTCTGCGTACACCCTAACACTCTCAAGTACGTAGCCATCATCATATAAATAAGGGATGCAATCAAAAACTCTGACCTTTCTCTTGGGAATATCCACCTCAACGGCCACCCAATGTTCGTTCTTGACATTGTGGGCGATGTACAAGATATCCACATCTTGCACCCATTTCTTTCATGTGCATGACAACTCATTATATACCCCATTCGTCATGTCCAAATAACACGACGAAAACACCCACTTTTTTTCCTTCTCAAGCGGTAAAAATTTTGTGTTGTATTCATGACACCAAACACCAGTGAAGACAAGGAGATGGATTAAGCGTACACCTTTTTCGAAACATATTAAATCCTGCGGCAATATGCTGCACAATGTAGAAATATTGGTTAATATATAACTCTACCGTCAAGTAAAATCATATATGCAAGCCTAAAAGTTAATCTACCACAACGACAAGGCAAATGAAAATAAATCTACCAAAACGACAAGGGAAATAAAAATAAATCTACCACGAGAGAAATAAAATTAAATCTACCACGGAAGTAAAATTAAATCTACCACGAGGGAAATACAATTAAATCTACCACGAGGGAAATTAAATTAAATCTACTACGAGGGAAAAAACTATAAATCTACCGATTATCAATTAAATCTACCACTAGTACTTTGTCATGTAACCACCCGTATTCTGATTATTCCCACGCTTCATTACGAGTCATAAGCGTTAGCTAGAATTCTGGTCCTGCATATGAAGTCGGGAATGGGTTGTCCCTGGAAATGACATAAGTAATCTATAGTGAGAAGGATGAAATTTCTACTACGTGATCAAATTTTAAACAAAAATAAAGTTTAAATCACTTACAAATCCGTCGCTATGTACTTGAGCAACTCATCTAGTTTTCGTTGTTCCACCTTCTTGAAAGGGTCATACATAGCAGTAGATGTGGTTACACCAGCCATTATGCGTTTCACCGCCGAATTTCCTATGAATGGTGACAATTGGGTGGGAGCAAGGTTGCGGGCCCTTTTGAGCGGAATGGTATGAATGCTTGTTGCAGCTGCCAGCTTCTGCAATTTGGTTCCTAGAGCTGCTAACTTTGCGTCGTCCTCATCCTCATCTACTAACTGTGGGATCTTGAATGAAGATTTAGCTTGACCTCGTGGAGGAGGTGTAACTTGGCTAGGTTTCTTAGCTGCTTGCTTCTTCACTACCGGATCAGTTGGTTCTCTTTTCACTTTACAAACACTCTTTCCTTTCGATCCCCTGGCCGTGGTGGTCCGGTGTGCTTGGCCGGTATTTCTCCTGTACATGGTTTGGTTAAGCACCGGGTGGAGTTGGGACGGTGTAGTTTGGCCAGCGTGGTGATGTTCTTGGAGCATAACTCGTTTGGGCGCAAGACAGATATGTCCTTGCTAAATCTGATGTATCTTTTGAACCACGGTTCGGAATGACTTGCAACTACCTCGAGACGACAGCTAACACAATTGATTACAAATTGCATGAAGAGCTCCGAAGCTAATTCCGATTTAAAACCCTTCGTCCGGCCAGATCTTTCAGACACCTCGGCTGGCTTTGATGAGGACGGATTTGGACTTCTGACACCGGGTGGACATTGGCCGGTGCTGTGGGCCGGTGTGGAGTTGAGGCAGAAACACCGGACGGTCTTCAAAGGGTGCAGCTGGCCGGCATTCATCCTGCACAAACGTTGGCTAAGCACCAGACGAACACACCGGTCGAGGATGGGCCGATGCTTCAAGGTTGAGGGAGTGGACACTCTTCAACACCGGTCAGTGGTGGTCAGGTGTGATGGCCCGGTATTGCTCCTGTCCAAGTATGGCTTCTGTACCGGATGAACCACACCGGACCACGGTTGGTCGGTATTGTGCGATGGTCTCGCGGTCAGACAGATACACCTTTGGTAAAATCATGATATCTCCTGGAATACATGTCCGAATGGCCTCAAACCACCTCTAGTAGACATATAACTCATATGGATACAACTTTCATGAAGTCAAGTGAAGCTTAATCTGACCGGAACCCCTTCGGTATGCCGGATCTTTAAGACGCTTCGGAATTATCCTTGCAAGCTCTTTTGCTCCATCACTCCAAACATTCTCACAATGTCTCCAAACACCTAGAAAATACTTCAAATGAATGCAAGACTGACTATGACCTAATCCAAACTATCTAAGCCATAATTTAGACTAAAATGCTAAGAAAACTATGAAAGACATATGCATGAGACCCAAAACACTAAGCTATATGCATGCTAAAACGGGTAAAATATGGGAATATCAAGTTGCAGTTGTGGGATTTCTGTACAAACTCATTGTACATATGCTTCTTGAGATCATCCCAAGTGATGATCGGATTACGATAGTAGGCTCGAGCTTCCTCTGGTATCCACCACGTAGAAGCTACTCCAACAAGGGAGTCAATTGCGCATGATAGTCTCTTCTCCTTTGGGATGTTGTGGGACCGACACCAATACTCCATTTCCTTTTCCCACTGTAGGTAAGCTTCTGGTCCTTGTTCATGACCTGAAAAATACATGAGTTGTAAATCAAATTGATCACAACTATTACATTGGTTGTTTTCGGATTGGTGGGTGTAATCATGTGAAGTCTGATATGGTGGTGCTGACTCCATGTTAACATGTTCTAGTTCATCTTCTTCCCATATCTCAGCCACGTTGATGTCTTATTTTTCCAATGAGTGTTGGCTGGAATTTCCTTCACACTCTAGTTCATCTCCACAACTGATTTCCGAATCAATCTCTTTGATGGCTTATGCATGCCATGATTCAGTTTTGTGGACTTCATCTTCTTCCTCACATCCTAATTCTTCTTCAGAATTGAATTCTTCATGCTCTGGTTCGTTTCCCTCACGTTATGGTTCTCCTCCATAACTGATATCAGAATCAGTTTCGTTGCACCATGAATCGGCTTGGTTTGTGTTTCTTTGAATGCGGTATGGTGGCTTAGGTTCCAGCTCTTCACCATCAGGTTCGTCTCCATATTCTGAGCATGAATAGTCATGTGGTTGCCACGATTCTTCTCGGTCAGATTCATACGGGCTCATGCCGTGGTCGGATTCTTCACCCCCAATCAATCTCAGAGGTGTGGTATTCGTTGTCTTCATCTTCATACTCCATAATTATCTGGTCATAGAGTTGTACCTCGCAAGAGAGAGACAAAAGATAAATCAAAATCGTGATTCAATGATTGACAAAGAGTATATTTGCAATATTGAAGACAAAACCAAATAAAAGGAATCAAGGAATTCGATGATAACACCAAAAAGGAAACAAACGCTTTTATGGCACATTTTCAAAATAGCAAATTAACTTCTTCTTTTTTTTTGACTAAATAAATTTCAAAAATTCAACAAAAGAAAAATTCTTATTTATATTTTCTGGTTTATACAATAAAATTAGACAAAAAAATATTTCAAAAACAAGAGATTTTATTTGGTTTTCTGATTTTAAACCGAAAGAGTGCAAAAACTGCAAAATAAAAAGAAAATCGACAAGAATAAATTTTATGGATTTTTATTTTATGAAACAAAACTACAAAAATCAAGTAAGACAATTTTTATTTTGGTTTTAATTTTATGAGAAATCAAATAACATAAATAACGAAGAACAGAATTGAAACAAAAACAATATTTATGGATTTTTCGGTTTAGATGAAAGGAAATAACAAAACAGAAAAACAAGAGATAAAGGTTGGATGAACACAACATGGGGTATGAGCTTTTAAAGCTCTGATACCAAATGATATAAGATTGAATCTCACAATCTTATGTTCACGAGATAATCAAGAGATTCCAAGCTTTGTTGCGGAAGTGGGCGTGATGTCGAGATGGAAGGTGGTGCTTTGATTGACTCTCTCAATCAATGGGGGTTGATTGACTCTCTCAATATATGAACGAAATAGATTGTTTTAATCACACAAACAAACTAAGTCGCAGCCTCTAAAGAGTTAAGTGAATCGCACACTTAAAACTAAAGAAAAGAACAATTCTCGCAAAGACAATCTTTGGAAGAAAACGAAAATACTTGTATTAATTTGATTGAAAGGTGCCTTTTTACAATGACAAAACTGAGCTTATATAATGCTCTACACAAGACTAAAGCTAACAGTCTAAAAATCTAAGCAATTAAAGAAAATCGCATCAATAAAATTACTACCTGTTGGAGCCTTTCTTGAGTCTTGACAACTTGGGCGAGTAAGTGTGGTGCCTTGGGACGTCCAGGTGCGTTGAACCTAGGCTCAAGTTGCTGTACTTTCGAAAATATAGTTGTTGATGATTTAAGACTCCAAGTGTGAACGCGGCTATAAAAGGAAAGTATACTTGCAAGGGGATTCGCCAGATCATGTGTGTACTGGTGCATGGTGAGACAATCTTTGAGGCCTCTAATTGGTAAATGAACTCTCATGGTCGCCATTGTCGATTTTGTAATGAACTAAACCAATTGGAACTCAGACTTGCATTAATCGGAACCAGGTAAACCCGTATTGGGAAAAATGGCATAACTTGAGGATCCGATGGATATTTCTTCGGATCGTAGGTTTGTTGGATCCAGGAGAGACCCAATAATATTCTCCAATTGGTTTTGGGTCGAGATCGTTTCTGAGTTGGACTGTGTGGCGCGATCTTGGGCCTAGTCGCTGGATCGAGTTCGAAACAGGTCCATCGATTTGTAAAATCGATAACTTCCAAGTCTGAACCGATTTTGAGATGAATTCAATTTTGGGTTTGTCTCTGATAGATCAAGATTCCAGACCAAGTTGGTTTGTAGCTTAATTCGTCCTGGTTTGGCCGGAAACTTCCAATTAAAGTGTGTATGTCTAAATCGGATAAATTCGAGATCACCCGATTTCTAAAATGAGTATCTCCTTCATCTGAACTCGGAATGGGATAATTCCACTTCGAGGCACTCCTCTGATGGGTCAAGATTTCAGAACAATTCAGCTTATGGCTGAAATCCTCTTGGTTTGACCAGAATCCTTCAACAGATACACCTTATTTCATTTGATGGGTGTTGGGTTATAGTAGCGTAGGAGCAACTGTCCCAACAACAAAAAATGTCCTTATGTCGCCAATACGATCATGATCAAAGCATACTGTATGCACAGTACAGTTCCTCTCTGAGGTGGTAGTAGTTCCATGCGCTTTCACATACACGATTGAAGCAGCGACAATCGTCTCTTCTTTGACATCGGTTATGATATTTTAATCCGTGTGCATCTTCTCCTCGCCATGGTCTATCTCGTTCCTGATGTCTTCATCAATAAGGTGGATCAAACTCCCATAAATGAAGTATGACGTCGCCTGAAATGCAACATATTTCCGTTGACTCATACGGGACATGTAGACTGAACACCAATTTTAAAATCTTTTTTGCTCTTTTTGGGCGACAGTGCACATTAGCAACATAGCACAGACGTATGTTGCACGGCAGTTAGATGGTACAAGAGGATATATCATCCTAATCGCGGAATAGATCTTTTGCTCTTGGGTCACAAATCTTATAGCTTCAAAGTAAATAGCGCGTGGATTATTTGGGAACAAACAACGTACGAAGGAATCTCTATGAGTATTGCCAGGGGATATTTTAAAAGGGTAGTTTACCAGTTGCGAAATGTTGGCTGTTTTGAGCACTTCGAAGGTGTACGCAGTGTCTCTCCCACGTTTTCCTGCACGAATAATCGAGCCAAGATAGTAGCAGTTATCCTGAGCTACTTTCTTCACAATGGTTTCGAAAACATTATCCGGTAGATATTGCATTCTCAGGCGTTTTTTTTTCTTTGAGAAAATATGTGTTCATCTATGTGTTAATGAAGCCCTTATATATTCGTTGGTAACGAATTAATGAGTTATGAAATTGTGGAAAATAGATGTTTAATTACTTTGTTGTTGGTAACAAGTTAATACATAATAAATTCACAATTTACTTGTGGCGAAAAGATGTTTCATTACTTTGTTGTCTGTAAGGAGTTCGAGAAAAGATGTTTATTTACTTTATTGTTGTTAACAAGTTAATGCTTACCAACTGTACTTTTTGAACATAAGGAAAATTCTTGTTTAACATAATTCAATTTCATTTATTAAGGGTAAAAAATTTAAATGATTGTACACCTGAGACATGTTATATACTTGGGTCTGCATAATATGTACACATGTAGGTTGTGAGAAACAAAATTTTTGTCCACTTATGGTTTTCCATTCTGAATACCTAATGGCTGTCCATGTCCACTTATTTTTGACAACTTAAAATAACTAAATTTTGATTGACAAAGAAAATGTTTAGACATAAAATTATGCAAAGTACTAAACTAAATTTTCACTGATACAATGACAACGGAAATGGTTACACAAAAGGTTATGCATAGTATTAAAACAAATCTTTTGGAATATTCCTCTCTCGACTTCAACACTGCGACCTCGTATTTCAGATCTGACGCTTCTTGATTCTCAGCGAGGGTCCTCCCAGTTAAATATGCACATGCGCTAAAGTTTTTAATTTGTCTGATCTCTTTTCTGTGACGGTGAATCTCATCCTGAGCCTCAATGAGACTCTGTTTCTGCCATCCGTGAGACGGCTCGGGATCGACCCAAGAAAAGATGTGACAACCTCGTCAGAATCTGCCTGTTCCGGAAGCGCATTTGATGAATTTTTGGCCAGGGTTGTCATCGGTCCACGATTTGATGACAGTTCCGGGTATACCACATAAGCAATTGGGTCTGGGAATCGCATGGGGGTTGTTTGTAAATTGACTTGAAGATGCCATCTGCGAGAAACAAAAATCGTGTGAGAAAAACTGAGCAACAAAAAATCGTGTGAGCTAGAAAAGCTGAGCAAAAGGTGAGAGAATACTAAAGCGTGTCTAGTTACAAACTTAATTAAAGAGGAGAGAGAAAACTGGGCAAAAGTTGGATATGACCACATAGTAAAAACAGTGTGGAAGGGTGATTGAGAAGCTGAGTATGCTTTTAGCACAATTCTCTAAATTTTAACAGGTGTGTGGACTGCATTTTATCTCCATCTACAGTTAAATTGTGGGAGAAAATTTGGTCAAATTTGAAAGATAAATTGTTGTTTTTACATCAAAATTTTGTTTTTACATCAAAATTTTGTTTTTATGACAAAAATACATTGTCTTTTCAATCAAATGCTGCACTACACTTTTTGGTGTAGAAAATTACAGTTAACCCTTTATGATCAAACAAAAAACGTGAAACCGCTATTACAATTTTAACCTTCGTGACATGTTAGACTTCTATAGAGGTCTGACATTTAGACTCTAATAGAAGTCTGATTGATTTCTCTTGTCAGACTTTTATCAAACGTATTAGAGAAGTCTGATACAGATTAAAACCGTAAATTTAAATTTAAAAATTAAAACAAAAAAATTTTAAAATTTTTGTTTCTACAATAATTAAATATAGACGATTTTGATGTATAGAAATTAATATTTCATAAAATTGAATCAAATTAAACAAGGTTAGTTAATTATACATATACCTCAATAAATATTAGATTTCTCGAAAAAGTTTGATACATATTTAATTAGTAAATTTAAATTTAAATTTAAAAATTGTAAAAAATTATTTTGTTAAAAATTTCTTATACATAAATTAAATATAGACGATTTCGAAGTATTAAAATTAAATTTCGTAAAATTGAATCAAATTAAAAATATGTAAGGCAAAGTAGGTTGTAAACCTCAAAACATGTTTTGTAATGAAAACATTTACATATAACTTTAGGGTTAGATTCATGGTTTACCAAATTTACATTTGAAATTAAAAATTTGCACATATGTGTTGTAATGTGCATATATTTCACGAATTTGATGATTCCTAGAAGTTATGTTTTAATATTGTCACTCATAGGTGCTAAATATTAGATTTAGGGTTACTCAGACTTATCGGAGAAGTCTGAGAGAATCGTGATTTCTCATACTTCAATTTTAACCTGATTTTTTAAAAGTCAATTGCAAAACTACACTCTCGTTGACTATATGAGTTTCATCAGATTTCTAAAGCAGTCTGAGTATACAACTCAGATCTGAAATCGACGATATGCAAAAATTCGTACCTATATCCGTTTAGAGTTTGTTTTCACCCTCGTCGAGCACCCAGAACGTCTAATATCACCGAAATTCCGCAAACCCAATCGTGTTTTGCCGTTTTTATGCCATAATTTCCGATTTCGGTACATTTGAATCGGAAAATCAGTGGGAGAATAGGAGAAATCGGAGAGAGAAGTCGCGAAAAGTGTTTACGAGCTCTATTCTTGAGCTTTAATGGCGGAAAAAACGGGTTAGTTACTGCATTAACTCGTCGACGATAGTGGGTGTCGTGGTTTCTCAGAATTCTCAGAGAATCGGGGTTTCTCAGACTTCTAAGAGAAGTCTGAAACGTATTTAATTTGAAAATTTAAATTAAAAAATATTAAATTTTTAGTTTTTAGAAATTTTTACTACATAAAGGATTCTCTTAAATTCTCTTAGACCTAGTTGCTCTCGTGATGGCGGCGACGACACAAGATCAATGAGGATGAGCTTCGATTGGCCGCGGAGAGGAGTCTTTTCTCTACCAGTCGCGGATCAAGGAAGGGACGAACATGGTGGGATCGATGAGATCCAGATCCGATTCGGTTCAGACGGTACAAGGACATAGCTCCAAAATCAGGCTCTTCATCGAGTTACTTCCCACCTGCGGAGCTGAATAAAAGGTACGCAATGTCGACTATGGGGCTGAATGAGCTGAGAGTCTCAAGCGTGGGGAATGGTCTGACAGATCACGAAAAGAAGATGCTGGAAGCCTTCCATGGCAACAAAGAAGGGAAAAAACAGGGCCAAAGTGAAGGCGTGGGTCTTGAGCTTAGCAAAGAGGCTGCACCAGCCACAGGAAAGGCTGTGCGCAGAGGCCTTCTTTTTGAGGAGGACGTAACGGATTTAACTGCGGTAGAGGGTACTCAAGGTCAGACTTCTGAAAACTTATTCTCATCGGAATCATTACCTAATGTCTTAGAGATGATAGAGGAAGTGACTACGGATCCGTCGGTTGAAATAGAGGATATTGTGGAACATGAGATTTCTGGTGGAATTTTAGAGGATCCTAATGATAAAATGGAACTAGAGGAAGGCAATTTTGCAGGGGCTGAGCTGCAGATGGCAAAGGAAGCAGACGCCGTTTCTGTGTTAGGAAAGGAGGATAGTACGGTTAATGATGGGGATTCAAGGAAGGTAATGGATGAAAAGTTAAGAGAGGGGAATAAGGTCAACAATGCTAAGAGAAATCAGGCCCTCAAATTGAAGAGCAAGCTGATTTCTGCAGGGTCTAAAAAGAGGCTAGTGCAGGGGATTATTTCACCACGGAAGAAGGGAATATCAAGGCAATCGGGACGCCCAGGCGAAGCTCACCAGGCAGCTGGAATGCCGGCAGCAAAACCAGGGACATAGGACTTAATCGACGAGTTACTGGAATGAGGGCTGAATTTTGGAGCTTGTCTGTGCCAAGGAATAAGGGGTCACTTCTTTACTTTCGGTTTCTCTGGATAATGATGTGGCCATGTTTTTATTTTCGGTTTAAAATCTCTTTGCTTCGTTTATGTAATCTCCCATCAGGTTTTGATGGAGTTAATACTTTCAGGTTGGTTATACCGCGTTCTTTGAATAGCGGTGTAGGCCTTTTTCATAATAATAATTTCAGTTATTGTTTCTTTGTGCCAATTAGTCATGTAATTGGCTTGATAGTCGACACAAAGGGGAAATCATCATCCCCTACCCTTAATCATTTCTGTTTCGTAAGGTGTTCATGGGATAATAGACAGGTTGTCAATGGAGTGGATGAGGAAGTTTCGTTTTTCACTTTTAAAAATGGGTCGTTGGTGTTTCTTGAATTTCAAAGGTTAATTTTTGATGAATTACATGAATTTCGGAAGAAATGGAGACGAAATTCAGAGGTTGTTTGCGGCACAAGGATCTCAGAGGAAGAGATATGGATTCGTATGTCACTCGATATCACTGTATGGATCGGGGTCTCTAAACATGGCGGTTTCTCTTTAACTTATAATGACATTTTAGAGACCTATCTCTTACTACAAAAGAAGCGCTCTCGCGTTATGAGAGCGGAATTACATTGGAAGGATAGCGGAAATACTTCGGGTAGTCTAGAGGATGGATCAGATCAAGAGGCCCTGAATGGATTTTCAATCCTAAAGGTGGAGCAAAAAACATTAACCCTTGTTTAATTTATGAGAATCCTTAGTTGGAATTGTCAGGGACTTGGAAATAAGTATACAATAGGTTATCTTAGGGAGGTGTGGAAAAAACATAAACCCGAGTTTTTGTTTCTTTCAGAAACCAAACAAGATTTTTCTTTTATGCAAAAATTTCAATTTCATTACGGTTATGATAAAATGTTCACAGTTGAGCCGCGTGGTGCAAGCGGTGGACTAGCTTTATATTATGATGATTCTTTTAATGTTACGGTTTTATACTCAAGGAATCGAATAATTGATATCGAGGCAACAATACAAGGAAAAAAAGTATTCTTATCATTTATATATGGTGATCCGATACCAAAAAAGAGAGACCAAGTTTGGGAACGGTTAACACGGACGAGTCTAACAAGAGCGGATCCTTGGTTTATAATAGGTGATCTAAATGAAATAACGGGGAACAACGAGAAACAAGGAGGCAATTTAAGACCCGCTTCCTCCTTTATGTCATTTAACCTGATGATACAACACTGCGGTTTTCTGGAATTTCAATGTTTGGGTAACACAATGTCTTGGCGAGGAAGACGAAACTCGAAAATTGTGCGGTGTCGACTGGATAGGGCCTTAGCAAACGAGGATTGGCATGAGATATTCTCCCATTCATTCGTAGAATATTTAGCAATGATTGGGTCGGATCATAGGCCGATTGTCGCCACTATAGAGGACAAAATACCACGGAAACGGGGTCAGTTTCGGTTCGATAAACGGTGGATTGGGCGGGATGGTCTTATGGAAACAATAGCAAAGGGCTGGGAAATTAGCACAGCGGAAAGCGGGACCCTCTTTATAGAGAAAATAAAAAATTGCCGGAGAGAAATTTCAAAATGGCGGAAAAACAACCTGCCATATGGCAAAGAGAAAATTAGGGATTTACAACAAGCATTAGAGGAGATCCAAAATGATGATAATAGTACAAACGAGGAACTTTTGGAGATCACGAGAAAACTGAAAGAGGCTTATCTGGATGAGGAATTATTCTGGCAACAGAAGAGTCGAACCTTATGGGCAACGGTGGGGGACAGAAAAACAAAGTTTTACCACGCGCAAGTTAAGCAACGCAGGGCGAGAAATAGAATTACGGGACTACATGATGCATCAGGGGCTTGGGTTACCTCGGACAAAGATGTAGAACAAGTAGCGGTAAACTATTTCGAGGAATTATTCACATCCACTTTACCGACGGATTTTGAGGAGGCCCTCAGAGAGATTCCATCATTAGTCTCGGAACAAAATAATGATATGCTCACGGCAATGGCTACGGAAGAGGAAGTTCGGAGAGCACTTTTCATGATGAATCCAGAGAAGGCTCCGGGCCCGGACGGAATGACGGCTTTATTCTTTCAAAGATCATGGCATATAATAAAGGCAGATGTAGTAAAACTGGTTAACGATTTTCTGGAAACAGGTTCTTTTGATCAAAGACTGAATATGACTAACATTTGCTTAATACCAAAGACCGGAAGACCAACTCGTATGACGGAATTAAGACCTATAAGTTTGTGTAATGTGGGGTATAAGATCATCTCGAAAGTGTTATGTCAGAGGTTAAAGATTTTGCTACCGGATCTGATTTCAGAGACTCAATCAGCCTTTGTATCAGGGCGACTAATATCGGATAATATTTTGATTGGCCAGGAGATGTTTCATGGACTACGAACCAATAAATCCTGCAAGAGTAAGTTCATGGCAATCAAGACGGATATGAGTAAAGCATATGATCGAGTGGAATGGACTTTCATTGAACACCTATTGAGGAAATTTGGTTTTGCGGAAAAATGGATTGCATGGATGATGTGGTGCATACAATCGGTACAATATAAGGTACTCATTAACGGTAATCCCAAAGGACAAATAACGCCATTCAGAGGATTGCGGCAAGGAGACCCATTATCTCCGTACTTGTTCATTCTCTGCACAGAGGTTTTGATAGCCAACATACGGAAAGCAAAAAGGGAGAAATCGCTTACGGGGCTAAAGGTAGCGAGGGCAGGTCCAGCGATTTCACACTTACTCTTTGCGGACGATAGTATTTTCTTCTGCAAGGCTACGGTACAAGAGTGTCACACTATATTGCATATACTTAAGCAATACGAGTTGGTCTCGGGGCAACAAATTAATTTTTCAAAATCTTCTTTAAATTTCGGATTTACGGTCCCAGAAGCGGTACAGGATGAGGTAAAACAATTGCTACGAATCCAAAATATGGGAGGGATGGGGACTTATCTGGGTCTGCCGGAAAGTCTCGGAGGGGCAAAGAGTAAGATTTTCACCTTTGTTGTCGAAAGACACAATGATAGAGTCAACAGATGGACATCCAGACTCCTGACTAAAGGAGGGAAAGAGGTGCTAATTAAATCGGTAGCCACGGCAATGCCGACTTTCGTTATGTCTTGTTTTCGGTTACCGAAGTCTATTACCTCAAAATTAACAATTACGGCAGCGCGTTTTTGGTGGAGCTCAGACGGTCAACAGAAAGGAATGCACTGGATGACATGGAAGAAGATGTGCCGGAATAAGGTAGACGGCGGAATCGGGTTTCGATCAATAGAGGAATTCAACACAGCATTACTAGCAAAACAGCTATGGCGGTTAATGGAACAACCAGAATCGCTTTTCGCTCGGGTCTTTAAGGGGCGGTACTATCGGAACACAGACCCTTTAGACCCTATTAAGTCGTACTCCCCGTCCTTTGGATGGAGGAGTATCATCTCGGCTAGACCTCTGGTTACAAAAGGGCTTATCAAAAGAGTTGGTTCAGGGGGCACCATATCAGTATGGAATGACCCATGGATACCATCATCTCCCCCGAGGTCAGCAACATGCAAAGGGTACAATTATTACCCAAATCTCAGGGTTAATCATTTGGTTAATCCAACGACACAAACGTGGAACCTGGAACTGATAAACGCAATCATCGAACCGGCCGATGTGGAACTTATACGCGGAATACACATCAGTAGTATTTATCGACCAGATACGCCTGGTTGGCACTATACGAAATCAGGGAAATATACGGTAAAGTCGGGATATCGGGTTGGCCAACAAATCACAGACAACGGCGACAACTATTTTTACGGTCCAGATATAAAGAAGCTATAGGCACACTCATGGAAATTGACTTGTCCACCGAAATTGCGACATTTTATATGGAAAGCAATCTCGGGGTGTCTGTCGGTCACAGCGAACCTACGCGCTAGAGGAATAAATTGTGACACACAATGTGCTAGGTGTGGTGTGGAGGGGGAAACGATCAACCATGTATTGTTTGAATGCCCCCCAGCACTACAAACATGGGCACTCTCTCATATTCCATCGGCCCCGGGAGTTTTCCCGATGACATCGGTTTTCGCCAATTTTGATCATCTATTTTGGAGACTGCCAGATGAGGAAAGGAACATAATGTTTCCGTGGATTGTGTGGAATATTTGGAAAGCAAGGAATGACAAGGTATTCTCAAATGGGGATAGAACCCCACAAGAGATTCTGAGGATAGCGGAAACAGAAGTCGCAACTTGGGAAGCGGCACAAATTAGTGAACCTGACATATCTCCCCAACCACCGGGTCTCAATACGAGAATAAATGATCCAGATGAATATAACGGCCTCACATGCTATATTGACGGGTCATGGAAGGAAGGGGATAAGATTTCTGGTTTAGGATGGTTTTGCTTTCAGGAGAGAATTGAAAAAAAGATTATGGGGTCCCGTAATCTACGAAGAAGCCTATCCCCGCTACACGTGGAATTGGAAGCGCTCATCTGGGCGATGCATTGCATGATTGCAAACCACAAGACGGCGATAGCCTTTGCTACAGACTGCTCAGAGTTGGTGAAGATGGTGTCTACACCGAAGGAGTGGCCGGCATTTACGTTACA
>PKML01066688.1:62221-87402 GCA_002933935.1 Eutrema yunnanense | reverse complement strand
TTTTTTTTACATATACTGGTTAGTTTGTGACTAAGTTAAACGAGTTTGATGTTTGTTATAAGTTTTCTATATAATATGATGGTATTTAAGTAGTAATTATCAAGTTTATGGTTTATCAGACTGCCATTTCAGTCTGATCATGTCCATGGTTTATCAGACTTCTTGATGGAAACCTGTGAATTAACCTGAAATAAGTTATCCTACTTGTGATTTTACCCCATATATAAACTAAAGTTACCAACTCTGATATGTAAAAGTCATTATCGACTCTCTCTCTCTAAAACAGGAAGAATCTCTCTCTCTCTAAACTCTCTCAAACATCTCTCTGGAAACCCTCGTCGCCACCGCCACCGCCGTCGTCAGCTTCTTTAGTCTGGTAATTACCTCTCCTTTTTCGCCTTCTACTCTACTTTTTCCGCAAATTTTTTTTAGATCTATACGAAATAAGACCATTTTTCCATGTTCTTTGCATAGATCTAAACAAACAGATGGGTTATTTGCCTAGATCTAATTAATTCCATTTTAGATCGACTTAAAAATTACTATATTAGAAGTCTGAAAGTGAATTAGACTCGATACGAAGTCTGATACTTGAACTGATCTGAATTAGACTCGATTAGAAGTCTGAAAGTATACTTTCATTTAATTAGACTCTGTTAGAAGTCTGAAATTTAACTTTGTACGAATTAGACTTGAGAAGAAGTCTGAAATTAGACTTTTCCGAGTTAGACTCTTTTAGAAGTCTGAATTTCGACTTGATTTTAAATTAGACTTTATTAGAAGTCTTACGTTAGACTTGTTTTAATTTTTGTGAATGTTTTCTGGTACACGGGATGGGGCGATTCAGTCACCTTCCAACATCGAGTAGTTCATGTTCAACAGGTCGACGTCGATCCGGATCATCCTACGGATTCCCCAAGAAATGCTTTTGCGGTCTGGAGCCCGTCATGCGAACATCCACTACTGCCGATAATCCGGGAAGAAGATTCTTCGGATGTCGTAACTATGATGTAATGGCCTCTATATGTCATGTGGTTCGTTTGTTTTATTTTCTGCTTATTATAATTTGGGATCTTAATATGATTGTATAAATGGGGCTGTGTAGGATGGTGGTTACCATATAATGAAGTGGTGGGATGAGGCTATGACTGATGAGTTTAACGATGTAAAGCTGTATGTTGACCAACATGGTCAACTAATTGATGGCATGCTCGTTTCTAATGCTCAAAGCGACAAGTATTTGTCTACGTTGCTCGATGACGTCAAGGTAACGAAGGCAGAGTTATCTCAATTGAAGGAGCGGTTGACGGAGAAGCCATGTGGCCAGATAATGCGTGGCGTCGAGTTGAAGAGTCTGACGTTCGCTGGTGCTATTATTATCGTCCTGATCATGTTTACCTGTTTTGGTTTCTTGTAATATGTGACAATTTGTAACCAAAATTTGTATTTTTTCCATGGAACGAGATATTTGATTATGAAGTCTGTTTAATTTGTATGTCCTTCTTTACTATGTCAGACTATTTACGAAGTCTGAATTTATTAGACTTCTTTCGAAGTTTGAAAAACTTAAACTTTTGAAAACTTTCAAAAGTCGGGTCCTGAAAATATCACCATTTCAGACTGCAAAACGAGTCTGGCAGTAAAAGTATTTTTAAAATACTTCTAAGCGGCAATTAAAAATATTAGAAAAACACCTCAGAAAAAGGCGGGAATTTTGCCGCCAAAAAATTCCAGACTTCTCGCTCAATTATCTCTTCACTATCAGACTGCTAAAAGAGTCTGATATCAGACTGCGTTAAGAAGTCTGTCATCAGATTGCGAAAGCGGTATTTTTATGTGGTAAAACCGTTTTTTTTTAACCGCCGCTTAGGAGACATATAAAAGGTTTTTTTTATCCCTTCATTTTTACAGTTAACGAAGAAAATAACAAAAAGAAAAATAAAAACGCGAAACCGAAACCTCTCTCGGAAAAACTGAACCGACATCTTCGAGAGACAATCAAAGGTGAATTTGCTTTTCAGTCTGCAGCTGCAAATTCGTCGCCTTCGACGGCAAGATTCTTCTACGCAAACCATCACCTTCTCGATACAGATTTCTAGAACTCAGCGCTGAACTCTTGTCTTTTTTTATTTCCAGATCTGGTTTCTCTCTCCTCGCCGTTGTCACCGCTCCTTTAAGTCTTCCATAGAGGGTAAAAGATTCAAATTGAGCAATAATGTTTAGATCTTTGGGTTTGAGTTGTATTGTGTTCTGTGGATTTTTGGGATTCGTCCGATTGCGTCAGACTGCAAATAGAGTCTGACTATATTTTTTCAGACAGCAAATAGAGTCTGACTATATTTGAGTAGTCAGACTACATATGACGTCTGACCTTAAGTTTTCAGACTGCTAATGGAGTCTGGTTGTGGTTGATGCAGGTTTTAGACATAATGGCAGAATGTGAATTCCCTCCAAGGATGTTCACAACCGGGTATGAGCCTCAACCAGAAAAAAGCATACACTACTTCAGCGGTAAGAGAGATCTCATGGACGCTCTCAAAGAAGCGATGGATGATGATGAGTGGGAAGAGCTTCGCAACTCAGCCTTTGGTGTTTTTGTGAAGTGGCATGAGCTGAACTTCGTATGGTGTTCAAGGATGGTGCACTACATGCTTACTATGCAACTAGAGGTAGATCAGAAGCATGAGCTTTGGTGTTTTATTGGCCTTCAACCGGTGAGGTTTTCCCTCCATGAGTTTCAACAGATAACCCAACTCAATTGCGACTATGTTGAGAATCTGGAGTACCCGGAGGTTGAGTATACAGCCGATATGAGAGCAATGTGGGAGCTTCTTGGGTTGGATTTCGAGGTAGGGCCAAGTTATTTTCAGTTACTGGACGCTTGCAATAGATGTCGAGGCTGGGAACGACAATATAATATTTGGTTGGGCTACCTAGCCATCTACACGACCTTCATTGAGGCTCAGCACTGGTCAGTTTCCGCAAGGGTTGACATGACTAAGCTACTGCTGTCTCCAGGGGCGTTAGAAGCATACCCATGGGGAAGACTGGCCTTCAAAATCTTGGTATACTCTGTCAAAACAGAGGCAAACAAAAAACTCCAAGATGACAAAAACTATCAGGTTGAGGGCTTCGTTGAGGTCTTGAACGTCTGGGTATATTGGGCTTGTCCCGGGATTGCTACGCTTTATGGAATGCACTTGCAAGATAACCCATCCCCACCGCTCTTGGCTTACAAAGGATCAAGGAATTGGAAGAAAGTCGATTTAGAGTTGCGCAAGCAGGTATTTTACTGACCTTTTTTCCTAAAAAATCACCTTTGATTGCTCTATGTCATACTGCAAATTCAGTCTGATAATTTATCAGACTAATTTTGAAGTCTGAATTTTTTCCAGACTTAATTTGCAGTCTGAAAGTTGTTGCCAGACTAAATTTGCAGTCTGAAATATTGAAGTCAGACCTTTTTTGAAGTCTGAAACTTTGTGCCATACGGGATATGCAGTCTGGTAGATTTTATTTATTTTTTACATACTAATATACATTTTGCTCGTTGACTTGTACTTGCAGACCCACGTCAACAACTTTGTCGTCAAGGAGTTTGAGGACATGTTCCCCCGGTGGGACGATGGTGAGGATGATGAGAAAGTTGTGAACATTGTGAAAGCAATGTTTGGTGAGTTTGAGCGCCCTTGGAGGTGGAGTTTTAAACACTGGAAGTCTGAAAGTGTGTTGGCCATTGTCAAGAAAGAGGTGCCCCTTATTAAGTCCGAGGTGGTTAAGTATGAGGGTGGTCTGAAGAAGGCCAAGGGAAAGGGTGTTAAGAGGAAGGTTGTTGATGATGATGGTGAGGATGTTGATGATGATAAGAAGCGAGCAAAATCAGGCGGTGATGATGGTGGTGAGGTTGTTAACTTGATCAAGTCGGTGGGTGAGAAGATGAATGAACTTTTTAGGGTTGTTAAAGAAGGTTTTGAGCAGGTGAATGAGAAGATGATTGAACTTGAGAAGGAGTTTAGGTTGTTAAAAGGAGAAAAGAGGAGGAAATCTGGTGTTGAGAAGTCTGATGTTGGTGTTGAGAAGAAGTCTGATGGTGTGAAGAAGTCTGATGGTGGTGTTGAGAAGAAGTCTGATGATGGTGGTAAGGTTGATGATGGTGGTGAGGTTGGGGCGGGGAAACGCAAAAAGCCTCCGCGGAAGAATATTACACCCAAAAAAATTGTTGTGAAGCCTCCTAAGCCTTCTGCGGTTGTTGAAGAAGCTTCAGCGGTAGAGGATGCAAAGGAAGCCCTGGCTGAAGACAACCCTGCCCAACCGTCTGGGGCCAAGATTCATAATGTGGATGTTGGGGTTAGTGTCCCAAACCCTCTACCAAAAAATGTTCAATAAAGGAGAAGTAGTCGAAGACTTAAGGAGAAAGTCGTTGCTTAATATGCAGTATAAGTCTGATAGTTGTTTGTAAAAACCTGAACCTATGTGCAACTAAAAACTAGTTATTTCGCTTTGTTGTTATGTTTGATGTGAACATGGTTATCTGGTATTAGACTGAGATTTAGGTCTGATTTTGGTATTATTTTTATATCTGTCAGACTTATATTGCAGTCTGTAGGTGGTGTGGATAGTGTTAGATTATTTGTCTTCGACTTTTATTGCAGTCTGACAGAGGTGGTTTTTTTATTTTGTAAATGCAGAGTAGTGTCGTGGGCAGCGAACTTAGTGTTCTTATCGTCGATAAGGCGGCCACGGGCGTAAACTTCGATGTTGCATATATGTCGAAACAAGACACTAAGCAGGCAGCTGCTGGAGCTTATGTAAAGGCGAAGGCTCAAGAAATCAAACAAAAAGAGCAGGATAAGAAGGAGAGAAAGAGCTCAACCCAAGTGCATATCACACCGAAATGTGATCCTTGTGCTCCGGCAACCAGGATGGAAGTGAAGACACTTAATGATCACGCCAAAAAACAGCCGTATGTCATCACACTCTACCTATACTCTAGAATAATTAGCTCGATGTCTAACACGCGTAATATATTCTGTAGGGGTTATCCGAAGAGGCAGGTGAACACATCCCTAGCTTGATACTACGATCTGCGCATCCCCCATGAATGGTTGCATAACACGGTTAGTATATAATCTGGTCGGGTTTAATGATTTTCTGTTCTCAGACTTCCTTCAGACTTTTTTAGATGTCTGGTGTCAGACTTCTTTTCAAGTCTGGTGAAAGAATTTCTTTTTTCAGACATGTTTTGCAGTCTGACATTTCTTTCTTTTAGAGTTTCTTTAGACTTTTGTTTAAGTCTGACATTTTTTGCACAATGTTGACTGAATGCAGCAAATAGATGTCGGGATTGATCTGATGAGGCTTCGACAACAAGAACACCCTGAATGGTTCTGGTCCCAAAGGCTTACCTTCATTGACACACTGATGGGTAATTTGTGGAAGAAACATTATAATGATTTTGTGAAGAGCGGCGAAGGAGAAAATGTGATGCCCACGGCAAGGAGGCTTCCACCTGGTGTATGGGATTACCATACTGGTGAACTACCCTTATTCCTGAAATCAAACAAGACTTGGGGGCTGGAAATTGATTACATCTACACTGCCTTGCACGTTGGAGGAAATCATTGGATAGCTATTATGATTTCTATCCCAGATAGGCACGTAACCATATGGGACAGCATCATTGGACAGAAAACCGATGAGGTGGTAGGAGCGGCAGTGGCACCTATATGTGAGATCTTTCCCTACGTGATGCATTGTTTGGCCCCAGTAGATGAAAGTTGGAATTATCCCCTTGAGCGATACTCCTACACGATCGTAAGGAGCCCGGAACTTCCCCAAAACAAGCAGACATGTGATTGTGGGATGTTATGTTTGAAGTTCATTGAGTTCCATTCTCTTGGGATGCCGTTTCCAAAGTGGTTGTGTGATAAGAACATGAAGACTTGCAGAGATAAGCTTGCGTATGAGATATTCACTAAGCTCTACCGAACAGGTGAAGAGGGTCGTACCGACGCCGAGAATGAATTGCTAGACGTCTACGAACAGGTGACGTAGAGTTCTTCTTTAACTTTTGGATTCCCGAGAACAATGGATTCTTGCATATATTTATCTTTTGTAGATGTAAGAAAAACCCATCCATCTTTTGGCTTACTTTCTGCGGGAATTTTATGTGTCATGCCAATTGTGATGTCAAAAGCGTGTTGGGCATAGGTAGGGTATTTCTAGGGCAATTGGTTTAAAACTTCTATAGAAGTATGGTGTAAGACTTCTATAAAAGTCTGGTGTCAGACTTCTATTTCTATCTTTTGTAATGAATTTCTGTTATTAGACTTATATTGCAGTCTGGTGTGATTTTCTTAAGACTTATTTAGACTTGACGAGATGCAGCAAACACATAAGTACTACAAATTAAGTTTAAGCCAACAACAATAACCAACGATTAACACAACAAGTTCTTAGACTTAGACAACTTAAAAACCGACTTGGAAACGAAATATTGTGTCGGAAAGACACCAACAGACTTCTTTCAGACTTTCTTCAGACTTCTCTGTCAGACTTCTAAATTTTATTCGTCAGACTTATAAATTTCATTCGTCAGACATCAGACTTCTACCAGATCTAAGCCTTCTCAGGTTTGGTTACTTCTCTCCACCAAAAAAAAAGCAGCTTCTCATATACAGTAGATAGATGAAAACAACTATAAAACAGGTGAGTGTAAGGTGATTTAGCTTACGCAATTTGGTTTTTTGTGGCCTGGTTGTTTGCAATTAGAACAAGTATATTGCTTGGGAAGCTTCTGTGGTTTATTGCCCTTTGTCTTGGCAATTTCTAGCCAAGTTTGCCACCTCGACTTCTGAGGTCTTCCAGGAGGACGAGGATTATGCAGGGGAAGGACACATACGGTGTCAGGAGCTTTCATTGTACAGTTCTTCGGAAGAATGTTCATTGCGTATGTCTGATACAGATAGTCCCTACCGTATGATGGGCATGGCAGCGTATATGGGTGTAGCTCAACATCTGGTGCAGCGCAGATTGCATGTGAGCAAGGTATCTTTTCATAATCCCACACATCACATTCACACGTTCGGTTGTGCAAGTCGACCACACAATCCCTATGTCCTCCCTTAACAACGAATCGATACCCATCAACGCGTTTTGCCGTCATGAAGTCCGCATAATATTCACGAATAGCCATCAAATATTCAACTCCTCGGCTAAATTTTGTTGTGAGACTCAATGCATCTAACTGCTTTTTACAAAACCACGTCCCTAGCTTCTCTCGTATGAACTCCAAAAGGAAAGAGATAGGATATCCTTTTGCCTTCTTGACTACGGAGTTTATAGTTTCGGCAATGTTGCTCGTCTTTATGTTGTACCTTTCTCCAACAAAGTGAACGCGGTTAACGCAAGTGAAAACAAGACTGCAATAGAAGTCTGATAAAAATAAGACTGCAATAGAAGTCTGATAAAGACGAATCAGACTGCACAAGAAGTCTGATAAGAAAAATGCATTTTCAGATTATACATGTCTCCATTGAAATGAACGCGTGACCATAGACTCGGATCCGCCTCCTCCAAGTATCTAGCAAGGTCAGGATTTACCGCTCGTAAGGAGGCCATGTATCGGTTAAAATCGTACATCGTATATGCGTAAGCCGCGTTTTTCACCAAGTACAAAAGACGTTTTCCCCTGAATTTTGTGACTACGTTATTTTGTAGATGGTAATAACAAATCCCTCGCTTTGCCCAAGGAAGAACCTTTTCAATAGCATTCTTGATGGATGTGTGCCTATCTGAGACTATGACCAGAGGATATTGGTCTGAAATGCAGTCTCTAAGCTTTGTGAAAAACCACTCCCACGAGGCATCATTCTCAGAGTCTACAATGCCAAAAGCCAACGAAAATATTTAAAAATTGGCATCTTGTGAGGCCGCCACTAGCATAACACCTCCATACGGCCCCGTAAGATGCGTACCATCTACCACAATGACTCTTCTAAGATACTTAAATCCCTCTATGGAAGCTCCAAATGCTAGAAATAGATATTTAAATTTATTCTCCTCATCTAGTTCTAGAGCAGTCTGCGTTCCCGGGTTGGTTTGCTCGATTCCATGCAATAAAGCAGGCAGTCTCTCATAGCTATCTTCTGCTAATCCTCTCACCAACTTTTGAGCATGTAACAACGCTCTGTATGCGGTTGTGTAGCTCATCTTAATCCCATACTGCTTGTTCATTGATACTAAGACATGCTTTGGTGTAATCTTCTCAATTATTCCAAAACATTCTAGAAACAACCAACCAATATAACGCGGAGTATGACGTTTTTTCTTAACCTTCCGGTCCAGCGCTGAACATGTGTGGGCTTTATTGTAGATCATCACTCAAAACTTGTTTGGTTCGTTCTTGACAGCCGCTCGAATCTTCCAGTTGCATCTTTCCACAAGACATTTAGCGACAAACAGGCTCTTGTCAGACTTATCTACTGTAAATGCGTATTTCTTCATTATCGCCGTCAAACGCAGCTCTGATATAAGATCTTGCTTGCTATCAAAACACTTTCTGAGAAAGATGCCGTCGGACCAATTTCTTCCTCGACCAACAAATCGTTCAGCCACATGCTGCAACTCGTAAGTCTTATTATCTTCATCTTCTTTATCATCTTCATCTTCATTTCCCACTTTCCCATACATGCTATAATCAACACCATCATAGTATGACTCAGCGTGTTTCTTGAAAACTTGCTCTGGCCCATTACCACCACCACCAACACCACCATCATCACCACCACCACCACCAACACCACCATCATCACCACCACCACCACCACAAATAGAATCATCTGATACTGAGCCCACATCTTCGTCTTCCCAGTCTTTTTCTTCGTCATCTTCATCTTCATCTTTTACATCGTGATTCCCCGCATCTTGATATGCTAAACCGGATCGGCTCGAGACACAAAGACGGATTAAATGCGCACTAGCTAACTCGACCATGCTCCTTACTTCCCTATCATTTGTGACATAAATAGGAGAGCTATCCGGACCGATCTGTTGCAAGAGTGGTTCTGGTAACGGATATGATAACTCCACCAACTCGGTTTTCTTGTCCAGCATATAATCATCTTGTACCATCTCAACAAGTTCACAATATGTAGAACGATCGTCCAAAGTGATAAACCGCCCTCATTTGAGAGTATCCACCACAAAATGCCAAATCTGGTCTCTCACAACTCATTCACCAAAATTAACAGGTAGATGCACCATTATCTGTAAAAACAATCATGGAAAAACCACATTAGCGATCTTAATGGAAATATCAGACTTCTTCGCAAAGTCTGATTCTATTAGCTACATTGCCAGAATTATTAAAAACATTCTTTAAAAATAATTACCGAACATAAGCATGTAAAACTAACGCAGGAGGAACATATACAACTAACACACATATAAAAAATTTTAAATCAACGAAATTCATCACAAATATACAAAACAAAACGGTTTTAAAAAAAAATTTCAATCCAGACTGCCACATAAGTCTGAAAAACAGTTCGTCAGACCTTTATGGCAGTATGAAAAATAGGGTATTTTTGCAATTAGAATGTTACAAAGCAGACTGCGGATGCCGTCTGACGAAAAGTAATCAAAGCAGACTTCTATCGCAGTCTGACAAAAAGGGTATTTTTGCAATTGACCCAAACTTTGACTTTTTTGTCAGATTGCATTAGATGTCTGAGAAAGAGAAAAAGAAAAAGGTATTTATGCAATTGACCAAAATTTTGACTTTTTTGTCAGACTTCACAGAGAAGTCTAAAAAATTTCAGACTTCTCCTACAGTCTGAAAAATTTATGGGGTAGTTTTGCAATTGATCGAAGTTTGACTTTTGTTCCCAGACTTCCAGGGCAGTCTGAAGAAATCCTTCAGACTGTAATAGAAGTCTGACAGAAATTGGTGTATTTTTTGCGTTGACCAAAATATTCAATATCAGACTTCTTTAGCAGTCTGATGGATTTCATCATTTTCAGACTGCCATAGAAGTCTGAAAATTTTTCCCTCCTATTCAGACTGCTAAAGAAGTCTGATACATTTTCCCCTATTTTGGTCAACTTTTGAAAAATTTCGGTCAATTACTACCAGTATCCTGTTTTTTTTTCGGACTTCTGATTCCGTCTGAAAAAAGTCAACTTCGGGTCAAACTCGCTCATTTTTCGGTCAATTGCAAAACTACCCTATGCCTCGATTTGAGGATTTTTCTTGATTTTTTTGTTCTCAAAGGAAATTACCAGACTTCAGTGGCAGTCTGAATATTTAAAAGACAATTGCAAAACTACCCTTTCGTTGACCATGTGGGTTTCATCAGACTTCTAAAGCAGTCTGAGTATACAACTCAGATCTGAAAATCGACGATATGCAAAAATTCGTACCTATATCCGTTTAGAGTTTGTTTTCACCCTCGTCGAGCGCCCAGAACGTCTAATATCACCGAAATCCCGCAAGCCCAGTCGTGTTTTGCTGTTTTTATGCCATAAAAATAATTTTGGTAAGTTTGAATCTGAAAATCGAGGGAAAATGAGAGAAATCGGAGAGGAGAACTCGCGAAAAGGAAGTCCGAGCTCTATTCTTGGGCTTTAATGGCCAAAAAATGGGTTACTTAATGCATTAACTCGTCAACAATGGTGGTTGTCGTGGAGGTTGAGAATTGATGGTAATGTCATTTCCGTAATTAAGTTAGATCTGAAATATTTTTTGGTCTTTTGAAAAAAACGTTAGACTCTAACAACAGTCTGAGGAATGGCATTTCCATGAATACCCAGATTCTTAAAGGGTAATTCGTGGGATTCTGAAAAAGAGGAGAGGAATAGGACATTTTTAGCTTTGTCTTCAAATTGTTGGGTATTTTTGCAAATAGGCCAAGTTTGAATAAGCTGGAAAACAAAAAAAAAAACATGTAGTTTGTAAACGGCTATATTTTGGTATTTTCAACACAAAAATCTATTTCGTATCATTTTAATTAATTTTTGGCAAAATTTAATGCACAAATTACTCAACCCTATTTCCCAATTTTCCGTTCATAAAAAGAAGAAAGTTAGTGAGGTACACAAACGCAGCAAAAGTTTGATTACAAAATTAATAAAATTGAAAAAATTCGTGTTTCAAACATTGAAAAAAATTGATCTTGAGAGCAGGAAAACTTGGAAGAGATCTGGTGTTACCCAGTCTACCTTACCACATCTTTGAAAAAATTGTGGAGAGAGTGGGGCGATGCTCTGTCCTTGGTGTGAGATCAAACATGAGAGCAGAAAAATTTGGAAGAAATCTGGTGTACAGTGACTACGTGCTAAGGTCAATGAACATTGGCATAATGTGTGTGGATCCAACGTGCATCTTCAAGGGAACCGGCTACCGACCTTTTTTAGAGATGTCTTGCGGTCGGCAATCCCAAGGCCATGTACTACGAGTCCCTTAGGCTTGGGACGAAGGAAGGAAATATGTTAGAAACGATCAACATGTTGTAAAATATTGCCCCGCAGGATGCAAAAGTAGAATTTGCCGCATCAATATTTTGCATATGCTATGGCCAATCTGACGTTGTTGCGACTCATTTCCAACATATCTTCCACGCATATGCTCTATTTCGGTCTGACCGTCTGAGACAACTTAGAGAGGAGCTGATAGGTGAGATATCAAGATATTTCCCTCCTTACGAGTCAAGTTTTGCACAGTTGTTCGAATTTCCTAATTGCCCTTTTCTAAGCTTGCCGGATTGCGCGATGGATTGTTACATTGCGGTGGATGACTTCTGCAAAGATTGCTATTTGTTTTGGTGTGCACGTCGCGTATATGCTTTAGACAAAATGTTGTTCAGTTTGTCTTTGAATATCTGACTAGGTATTCAGTTGTAATGGAGTGTGGGCTTATGTTTTTGTTTTGTGGAATGTTTATGTATTGGGTGACCAAAAATTTGTAAAAGTAAGGGATTACACACGCACTCATGTACACATTGTTTCTCTGAATACCAAACCATGTATTCATTAACTATTGGGTGTACACACTATAATGGTGTACGCCTTTTAATTATTTTGTACACCTTTAATTTAAACATTTTGTACACCTTTAATACCAGTCAAGGTATTCAGTCACTCTTCGATGTACACCATTAATGGTGTATAACGTAAGTTGACACATTAAAAACATTCTATGAATACCAGTCCATGTATTCAGTAATTCTTCGGTGTACACCTATAATGGTGTACACTTAATACGCATTGTGTACACCTATAGTCGGTATTCAGAGACAAACTGAATACATAGTCAGGCTTACACCAATGATGGTGTAGACATTAAGTTGTTGAGCACATTCTCTGATTACCAAGGTGTTCAATCATTCTTCGGTAAACATTGTGTACACCTTTTGTTTAATGGTAATTGTGCACCATTTATACCTTAACTGATATTCAATAATTCTTCGGTATAGACCTTTAATGGTGTACATCTAATATACCTTTGGTGTACACCTAATACCTCTTCAAGTATCCAGTTTGACCCTGAATACATGACTCTTATGTTTTTGATTCTTGGTGGATGTTCTTACGATTTTGTTTCATTAAAATAAATATTATAACATATTCATATAATGTTTATCGAATATGGAACTTACAACGTTGTTGAAACTTTAGTTTTGCTTGTTTGTTTTACATATTTCTTCCACACGTGTAATATGCAAAATATTGTAAATACAATATGTACACATATAAATGTAAACCTCGCGTATTAATGTATGTGTATAACTTCATAACTCATGTCATAACACCATTAACGGTTGCTGACTAAGACGACATGTGAAACTTAAAATGACGTCGTTTTGGTAAATTGAGTCTAAAACAGTCCAAAACGATGTCGTCTCATTTTTGGTTTAAATTTATATAATTAAACTTTTTTTTAATAAATTAGAAAAGTTAGAGCACACCATCTTTCCTTCTCGTCTTTTAACACAACTTTGAATTCTTTTTCAAAGCTTCAATGTCTGTTAAAAATTATGTAATGTATTTGCCCAGAACATGAATTTGTGCATCTATCTTACTAGTAATCTCCATTAAAGAAGAAGATTGGCAGTGGATTTATAAAGCTTTTTTCCCAATTTCAGAAGTTCAATTCACGGAGCCATAAACAAACAAATCCCTTGAGTAGGAATATATATATATATATATGGATAGATACATATATTGTGAAGAAGAGAGAACACTGAACAGAGATCCATGGCGTCGACGATAGCGGTGTTTTCCGGTGGTCTAAGAATAAAGACTGGAGTTCTCGCTTTCGCAATCTCATTGATTCCCCTCCGCCGCGAACTCCCTCGATACTTCTCGTTTTCGTCAAACGGGACGACACCGGTAGCGGCAATTCCAATACAGTGTAAAGAACAAAAAACCCAAGAGGAAGCACTAATCAAATTTACTTCCGAAAGAATACGATTCTTCGGTAGAAGCTTAGCCACTTCAGGAGGAAGTACGACGTGCATGTAAGAGAGAGAAAGAAAGAGAGAGAGAGAAAACAACGTGACTAGAAATCAAAAACTCCATTGAAATGGGAAGAGAATCAAACTAAAGATTTACCCGTACTCAAAAGTATGATCGAAATATTTGTCTGAGTACTGGATTTGGCCCATATCTTAAAGAAAACCTAGAAACGTATGTTGAAGTTGAAAAAAGTGGAGCAATCCGAAACCCTAATAACGAAGAGAACCATCAAAAAATCAGAATTAGAATTGTTTGGAAAAGCTAAGCAAGGAATCGAGAAGAAACGCAAACCTTGGAAAACAAAAAATGAATTCGGAGGAAAGAGAAGAGGGAAATGAAAGGCAATAAAGGGCAATGGCAGAGATATAATTATAGAAACGGATGAATCGGAGAATAATAACGAATACTAGGAGGAGGCCTGAATTCCCGAGTTCTTGAATTCGATTCGAGTTGGCTTGACTTTCCCCCAAATCTCGTTTTGGTCCAGCCGGGAAAAAAATCTCGTTTTGGTCCCATTTATTACATTAAAAAAGTTTAATTATATAAATTTAAACCAAAAGTGAAACGACGTCTTTTTGGGAGTTTTAGACTCAGTTTACCAAAACGACGTCGTTTTAAGTTCCACGTGTCGTCCTAGTCAGCAATCGTTAACGGTGCGACTAACATCATCTGCGTTTTTGGTGGAATCGACCACATTTATTTAGTTCATGTACTAAATTTAAAATTTTATATAGTTCACATAGTTTTTGGCATTGATTCATAAATCGTATATGGATAATCAGCAGCGTCTTAGTTCATAGGAGAATTGGTCGTTTTCCCTAACATAAAACATTGTCAAAAACATATATGGAACAAAGGAAAACAATTTAAAAACCGAATCACCACCCTTCCATAGAAGGACCTGTTCTAACAGCGTATGGGATGAAAACGAAAAACAATTGCACTTCTTGTGCCCAAAACATGAAATGCAAATGTTTGGGCCCTTTAACCATTGGTCATGAAAATAAAACAAGGGATCGGCAATAGCACATCCGCATTCCCATAGGGTGACAAACTGGGGATTAGAAGCGTGCCTCCTTGTGCTGAACTCCTCCGGTAATTCGAAATCAAACCCATGGCGGCCTTCGTTCTTGATCTTTCGAATGTTTCTCCTCAATGTTACTTTGGATAGTTTTGAGAGATAGGAATCGCCCTCTTCTTCTTCACGAACTGCTTTTATATACATGTCGTACATATAAATCGCAAGCAGGTATCATGTGCCAGCTGCCTCCCTAATAAATTGAATACCTCTAACATCTCTGCAGAAAAAATAATATTGCATTCCCTTCATGAACATCACTCCATGATTCCCCGCTTCGAAAAAGCATTTCAACAAGTTAGGAAATTTCCATAACCCTTCAAGCGTTAAAGGCATAACCATGTTAACCGGATCCACATAAGCGTAGAAACTCTGGGTCCTTGTACATTGATTGAACCGCTTGCAAACTTCACGAAGCCTAAGCATATCTTGGACAGAGGAAGTGCTTGATGCAAAGGAAAGTACCTTTTCCAATATTTTATCTAGTAAAGATTGAAGATGGCAAAGACTAGGGGTGGGCATTTTGGTTTAATTTCGAGTTCGGTTCGGGTTCGGTTCGGTTCGGTTAATTCGGGTTGAATAAAACTCTAGCCGAACTCAACCGAAATAAGTTTGGTTCGGTTTGTGTTCGGTTTGGGTTTAGTTCGGTTTGGTTTAGTTCGGTTCGGTTGTACTTTGGTTTGGTTTTAGTTCGGTTTTAAAAAAATCAACTTATAAAAACAAGAATCCTAACGAAAGGTAAACAAAACGAAGTCATAAAAAAAATCATTCCCTAAAATTTTAAAACCAAACTGAAAGTATTCCACTTAATCAAAATTAAAAAAAAAATTAAAAAATTTATGGTTTCGTCTTTCCATGCCACTAAAATGAATATACAACAAGTTAATAACTTAAATATAAGTTAATTATACAAGTTAATGTTTATTCATCTCTTATATGAATCATTATAAGCTTATATCATTAATATAAAACTATCACCATATGTGTTATTATTTTTAATATTATTAATTAACTAATTAACAAAAGCATATTGGTTTATCGGTTCGGTTTTAAACCGAACCAAACCGAACCGTTCGGGTTGAGAAAAACTTCAACCAAATGGTTGGGTATTAATTATGGTTTGGTTTGGATCGGTTTGAGTTCGGTTTGGTTCGGTTGGTTCAGTTCGGTTCGGTTAAAATGCCCACCCCTAGCAAAGACTAGTATCGATCAATGATTGTGTGCAATCCGACCTACCACATAGAACCGCTAGGTGAAATAACCCGGTCTCGTCACTCGACTCATTTTCCCGAACAAGCTTAATTGAAACACGCAACGCTCACAACAGCAATAAGAACATCCATCTTATCACTCTCTTGCATTAACGCTTTTTACCCCAAACGTAATGCGAAGCCGTGACTCCCAAAGTCACCAATAATAAGAAATATCCATCTTATTAAACATCATAATGTAACATCGTTCTACACAACGGAAACACAAAATGAAACACACATAGCATACAGCTATAACCGAAACTGGAACCTCTCGATGGAACTCAAGCCGCAGCTTGCTTCTGGAACCACTTCTGGAACCTCGTTTCCATCCTAGCCTCTGGCTCCCAAGTTTCCTCCTGCACCCCGCCACAGTCCCACAGAACTCGCATCATCGGAATCTTCTTCCGACGAAGCTCCTTGACCCTCCGCTCGAGAACTCTCAAAGGTCTCGCCTCAACGGTCATATTGGGCTGGAGATCTGGCGGAATCTCTGCTAATACCTCGTCACCCCTATGCAAACACTTTTTCAGCATCGACACATGGAAGACCTTATGAAATGCTTGCATAACCGCGGGTAACTCCAACCGATACGCTACCGGTCCAACACGCTCTACAATCCGGAACGGCCCTAAATACCTTGGACTTAACTTAGTCGCAGCAATGGACCTGTTCGGACCTCTCAGTAAAGCCATCTTGAGATACACACTATCTCCCACCTCGAACACAAGCTCTTTCCGCCTCTTATCAGCATAACTCTTTTGCCGATCTTGGGCCTCTTTCATGTTCAGTTTCAAAACCCGAATCTTCTCCGTGGTTTCCTGAACAAAACTCGCACCCAAAGTGCTCCTCTCCCCCACTTGTGTCCAACACAAGGGGGTACGACATGGCCTTCCATACAGAGCCTCATATGGAGCCATTCCAATACTCGCCTGGTAACTATTGTTATACGCAAACTCTACCAAGCTCAAGTGATCCACCCAGTGACCACCCTAATCCAGCACGCATATCCTCAACAAATCCTCCAGAGATGCGCATCACCCTCCAGATAATGGACCGCAATGTCCACCTGGTATCCCGCGGGACACCTACTCGAGAGGAAATTCCTCTGTACCCTCCTCAGCCATGCATCCGCGTCCTCAAGATTAGCACCTCCAGAAAAGAACCCCGTGCCAATCCTCTGCATCTGCTCCATCATCCTAAGGTAGGATGGGATTTCCTCAGCAACCGCAGCTGCCACCTGAGGCTGAGCCTCCACAACCGCCGGAACCACAGGAGCCTGAACCGGTACCCTCTCTGGTAACCGCTCAAACAACCTCGTCAACAGATCCGCTATGCGATCATCTCGAGCCCGAGCATCACCCGCTGCTACACCCGCAGCACCTGCTGGAACACCAGCCACACTGGCACTCACGCCAGCCCCAACGGCACTCACACCGGCCACACCCTCAGACCCAACCTGACTCGCACACAACTCCTCGACCTGCTCCTCCGGTACACGGCCAAGACCTCTACCACTGCCACGACCGCTACCACGCCCTCTAGCCATCTGCACACGTGCAGAAGCACAAGCTAAGAAACTAAAACAATCATCACAATAAAGATACTCACTATGGAATCTCACAAGGCTCGAAGAGGATAATTCTAAGATCCCACACAACACCCAATTTATTCTAAAACCACCTAGGCTCCTAGAACCGTATGGGCTCTGATACCAAAATTGAAAGGACCGCAATTTTTTTTTTTTTTGCACAGAAATAATTAAACAATAATTAATTAAACATTACAACACAAGTTCTACAGGCTAGCGGTTTTAACCGTACAAGCAACAACAACATAAACAAAACCCCGGGTCCTAATCATCCCCTCTTCACTGTTTCGATTCCACGATCACGCCTTATCTTTACCTGCATCGACAAAAGTGATGCATCAACATTTGGCTAACCAAATGCTGAGTGAGATTGATCACCCCAACAACAGGCTACCAATAAGCATAATCAACAATTATCAATACGAAGAATTAATTAACACAATTAAAACTTTCAGCACAAAATCGCAACTGGTATCGATCGATACTCCCATAGTGTCGATCGATACCCAAACAACACACGACTCCCGGCAAGGGACTGGTATCGATCGATACTAAAAACAACGCCTGGTATCGATCGATACAAACACAAACACAATTCGAGACCACCGACAAGGAACGGGTATCGATCGATACTCACATAGTATCGGTCGATACTCACGAGACCTAAAAACAGGAATCGCCATACAAGCCACAAAATGCATCAATCAAGCTTAACAAGGCACCACACAAGCTTAATTGCTAACATTTGGTCACAACTCACCTTAGTACGGTGGCTCGAGCACTAAAACGACTTCCCAGAGCTCAAGATCGACCTCCCTCTCTTCTCACAAGCTCCCGCCAAAACCAAGCTCTTCCAACCTCTTCTTCAAGCTTCTCCCAAGCTCAAACTCTCTTGATCTCGCAAGATCTAAGCTTTACCAACCTTTTTCTTTCTCTCTCTCTCTCTCCTTCTCTCTCTCTCTCCTTCTCTCTTTCGCGACCAACTCTCATCTTATCCTCAAAAGATAGGTTTTTATACTCGAAAGAAGGGAAGAGAAGAAGATAACAAGGAGAAAACCCGGCTGGTGTCGATCGATACACACCAGTATCAATCGATACCACCCCCGGAACAAACCCGAATTAATTATTTTTCCCCAATAATCAATTCTTCCGGAACGCGGGCGTTACAATTCTCCCCCACTAACTTAGATTCGTCCTCGAATCTTCGTTACCGATCATCTCCCATGAACCGTTCATCTCCAATGAACCTTAATCGTCGCAACGATTACATAACCTTGGCCAACCCGGCCACTCAACACTCACACGAGGTCCAAAACCAACCTCCGAGGTTTCCCACTCAGTCCATATGCTTATGACACCGCGGCATCATATGTACTTATTGCTCAAACACAAGCCAACCTCATCACTCAAGACACCGCAGCATCTCCGAGTTCCGAGCATCAGCCATATCCCGCAGGATATCCACCATACCTCGCAAGGTATCAACCATACCACATCACCCAAGACACCGCAGCATCTCCGAGTTCTGGGTATCTGCCGTACCACTCCACTCGGTAATATAACCTGAAAGAGTCTAGATACCCCATACCACTCAATTCTAGGGAATATATCCTACGTCTAGGAGATACTCCTTACGAATCCACGGTATCACGTATAACTCTAGGCTATAAACCTCCCGAGCCTGGGTACATCGCCAGTCACACTCTCAAGACACACAGTCCTGCGAGCTATCGGCACCAGATGAACCAGTCCTCTCAACGAGCAATAAGTCACACATCTATAAGCATCTCGATTGAACTACCTCCCGTGATCCGTGTAAATCCTCGCAAGGCAACACCGGCATCACCCATATTACGTACCCGGAATATCTGGCGTGCATAACCAATAACCCGGTCATCGCACCGCCCTTGCGCACCCTCCAGTGTCGGCTTGCTTTAGAAAAACCTGTCAAGACAACTATGACTAGGCTACCTCTAACACCCAATAACTCTCTACAGTAGGTCATCAATACAAACGTAATAAAACAAATAAGTACCATACGCCTGCAATCCGACCTACCACATAGATCCGCTAGGTGAAATAACCCGGTCTCGTCACTCGACTCATTTTCCCGAACAAGCTTAACTGAAACACGCAACGCTCACAACAACAATAAGAACATCCATTTTATCACTCTCTTGCATTAACGCTTTTTACCCCAAACGTAATGCGAAGCCGTGACTCCCAAAGTCACCAATAATAAGAAATACCCATCTTATTACACATCATAATGTAACATCGTTCTACACAACGGAAATACAAAATGAAACACACACACATCATACAGCTATAACCGAAACTGGAACCTCTCAATGGAACTCAAGCCGCAGCTTGCTTGTGGAACCACTTCTGGAACCTCGTTTCCATCCTAGCCTCTGGCTCCCAAGTTTCCTTCTGCACCCCGCCACAGTCCCACAGAACTCGCATCATCGGAATCTTCTTCCGACGAAGCTCCTTGACCCTCCGCTCGAGAACTCTCAAAGGTCTCGCCTCAACGGTCATATTGGGCTGGAGATCTGGCGGAATCTCTGCTAATACCTCGTCACCCCTATGCAAACACTTTTTCAGCATCGACACATGGAAGACCTTATGAAATGCTTGCATAACCGCGGGTAACTCCAACCGATACGCTACCGGTCCAACACGCTCTACAATCCGGAACGGCCCTAAATACCTCGGACTTAACTTAGTCGCAGCAATGGACCTGTTCGGACCTCTCAGTAAAGCCATCTTGAGATACACACTATCTCCCACCTCGAACACAAGCTCTTTCCGCCTCTTATCAGCATAACTCTTTTGCCGATCTTGGGCCTCTTTCATGTTCAGCTTCAAAACCCGAATCTACCCCGTGGTTTCCTGAACAAAACTCGCACCCAAAGTGCTCCTCTCCCCCACTTGTGTCCAACACAAGGGGGTACGACATGGCCTTCCATACAGAGCCTCATATGGAGCCATTCCAATACTCGCCTGGTAACTATTGTTATACGCAAACTCTACCAAGCTCAAGTGATCCACCCAGTGACCACCCCAATCCAGCACGCANNCCTCCAGATAATGGACCGCAATGTCCACCTGGTATCCCGCGGGACACCTACTCGAGAGGAAATTCCTCTCTACCCTCCTCAGCCACGCATCAGCGTCCTCAAGATTAGCACCTCCAGAAAAGAACCCCGTGCCAATCCTCTGCATCTGCTCCATCATCCTAAGGTAGGATGGGATTTCCTCAGCAACCGCAGCTGCCACCTGAGGCTGAGCCTCCACAACCGCCGAAACCACAGGAGCCTGAGCCGGTACCCTCTCTGGTAACCGCTCCAACAACCTCGTCAACAGATCCGCTATGCGATCATCTCGGGCCCGAGCATCACCCGCTGCTACACCCGCAGCACCTGCTGGAACACCAGCCACACTGGCACTCACGCCAGCCCCAACGACACTCACACCGGCCACACCCTCAGACCCAACCTGACTCGCACGCGACTCCTCGACCTGCTCCTCCGGTACACGGCCACGACCTCTACCACGGCCACGACCTCTACCACGCCCTCTAGCCATCTGCACACGTGCAGAAGCACAAGCTAAGAAACTAAAACAATCATCACAATAAAGATACTCACCATGGAATCTCACAAGGCTCGAAGAGGATAATTCTAAGACCCCACACAACACCCAATTTATTCTAGAACCACCTAGGCTCCTAGAACCGTATGGGCTCTGATACCAAAATTGAAAGGACCGCATTTTTATTTTTATTTTGCACAGAAATAATTAAACAATAATTAAACAATAATTAATTAAACATTACAACACAAGTTCTACAGGCTAGTGGTTTTAACCGTACGAGCAACAACAACATAAATAAAATCCCGGGTCCTAATCATCCCCTCTTCACTGCCTCGATTCCACGATCACGCCTTATCTTTACCTGCATCGACAAAAGTGATGCATCAACATTTGGCTAACCAAATGCTGAGTGAGATTGATCACCCCAACAACAGGCTACCAATAAGCACAATCAACAATTATCAATGCGAAGAATTAATTAACACAATTAAAACTTTCAGCACAAAATCGCAGCTGGTATCGATCGATACTCCCATAGTGTCGATCGATACCCAAACAACACACGACTCCCGGCAAGGGACTGGTATCGATCGATACTAAAAACAACACCTGGTATCGATCGATACAAACACAAACACAATTCGAGACCACCGACAAGGGACGAGTATCGATCGATACTCACATGGTATCGGTCGATACTCACGAGACCTAAACACAGGAATCACCATACAAGCCACAAAATGCATCCATCAAGCTTAACAAGGCACCACACAAGCTTAATTGCTAACCTTTGATCACAACTCACCATAGATACGGTGGGTCGAGCTCTAAAACGACTTCCCAGAGCTCAAGATCGACCTCCCTCTCTTCTCACAAGCTCCCGCCAAAACCAAGCTCTTCCAACCTCTTCTTCAAGCTTCTCCCAAGCTCAAACTCTCTTGATCTCGCAAGATCTAAGCTTTACCAAGCTTTTTCTTTCTCTCTCTCTTTCTCCTTCTCTCTTTCGCGACCAACTCTCATCTTATCCTCAAAAGATAGGTTTGTATACTTGAAAGAAGAGAAGAGAAGAAGATAACAAGGAGAAAACCCGGCTGGTGTCGATCGATACACGCCAGTATCGATCGATACCACCCCCGTAACAAACCCGGATTAATTATTTTTCCCCAATAATCAATTCTTCCGGAACGCGGGCGTTACACATCTGATACACCCGAAAGACGTGGCTGGACGGAGACCCTCCGATATGACTAGTGGTTCGAGAGTTAACACGGTTTGACTGGAGACGTATCCGCCTGGTCGAGAAACTAGTGCCTTGTACCGGCCAACCACACCGCGAGCCTTCCATCCGGTCCAATCCGTGCGGTCCCAGCAAAAGAATCTCAACCGGCCCAAAGATAAATCCTCAACCGGCCAGAAGCCACACGGTCCAACACAGCAGCATTCACACATCCAAGTTACAACATCAGCTGAAGTGACTCAAAGATCAGGCCAAATGAAGACCTTCCCGTGCCCACTTTAATCTGAGGTCTTGGTGAAAGTCATAGACAATCGAGCTGAATTTCGTTTAGTGGTGGTTTTATGTCATTCAAATCAGCCGTTCAAGAGATATGGCAAATATAGCAAGGACATGTCTGTCTGGCATCCAAATGAGTTATGCTACAAATACGACGTTTGAAAGATATACCCAGACAAAATGTTTCCACTCCGATTCAGCTTCTGAATTCTTCATATAATTTGTAGAGAAGGGAGCTAGAAGTCTTCGGGAGGTGATTTCAGGTCATTTGGATGTCAGGTTCATGAATTATGGCCGATTCACTGAAGGCGTATCCGTCTGGCCGAGAAAATGCGCCTTCCAGCCGCTCTGATGCATCCGGTCCTAGCACATGGAACTCGACTGGCCAGATCATGCCTGGTGCCAAAGTACAGACCTCCAAGACCCACTTTGACCCAGATTTGACCGAGTCAATATCCGGTTTTGTCCCGGGTTGACCTGGTTTGTCCCCTTTTTCTATAAATATTCTAAACCTAATTTTTGTGATCCAAGTCTTCTTCTCCCATGAGTTGGGCACGACCCAAGCTCATTTTTGAGGGATTTTGATTGCTCTTCATACATATGCCACTCTAGAGAAGATTTCTTCACCCCTTATCTTTTATTTATGTATTTTATCTATCTTTATGTCTTTTTCTCTTGTGTTCTTCATGTTCTTTAGACCTTAGATCTTTTTGTTGGATTTTGGATTTTGCTTAATTTGGATGGTTTGATGATTGATTGTTGATGCTTAGGACTAGATAAACATTTGTTCTCATGTTAGGAAGAATCTTAATGCTAGGATTGAATTGAAAACTCATTTCTAGAACTTAGACATTTCATGCAGACAAGGTGTTCGATGAAATGTCTAGAAAACTTTTAAGCATGCTTTTCATTCTAAGTGATCGGTAGATGCTGACTTTAGGATGAGTTGTTGACTAAAATGGACTTGTGATAAATTATGGACTATCTAAGTGATCGGTGGATGCTGACTTTAGATGATTCGTACAATGATTAGTGTCATGAAAGTGAACTAATCTACTAGAAAGTGTTCCATGTCATAAAAATAAATGTGCTTTGAATATTTAAGCATCGTTAGTCAATTGTCTTGATGGTTAGATGATGATGATTTAAGTTGCATCTTGTTAGATCCTTCACTTAGGTTGATCTTAAAGCTAGTTTCGGATTGAGAGATCAAAGATAGAGCTTAAGCATTTCACGCCCGGTAGGTGTTCGATGAAATGCTTGAACCAAACCTTTTGTGAGCTTTTCATGCCTAGCCAATGAGAGTTAGCCAATGAGAGTTGATGTCTAGGGTAATTAGTGAACTAAGTGAGATTAGAGATTAAAGCTTGTTAATTATTTTATCACAAACAAGAGTTTGATCTTGATTTGGTGATTAACAAAGTGATTAGTGACACGAGAGTGGATTAGTCATAATTGTGAATTCCATGTTCTAGGATAGTGTTTAATTCAATCTTTATCATCATTGTTTGTTCATTAATCATCTTCTTGATAGTTAATTCATTTTCCAACACTTCTATCTTTTGTTTTCTTTCTTACATTTGTTTCTTTTCCCATAAAAATAAAAACCCAAAAGATTTGCTCTAGATTAGGAAGATTCATGTATTCTTGAGTGCATTGATCGTAACCTCTTTGGTTTGATCCTCAAATACTACAATGATATGAGTAGGTTTGAGTAATTGATATGAACTTAACACAAATTCTATCTATAAATTTGGTGCCGTTGCCGGGGAGGTTTAGCATTGATCATTAGGATTTTGATTCTTCTTAAGACTAGAGCTTTTTATTTTATTTTGTTGCTAATCTTTTCACTTTTCTTGTGATTTTCATGAAGGGAGTTGATATGCTCAAATTAATACCCTATTCAGATACTAAAGCAGTTGTCGTAGTATAGCTAGGGGTCGAACACAAGGGCTCACAGAGACACACAGTAGAATATATAGATCCAAAATACGCTAAATCAAAGGACGTAAACGAAAACAAGTACGCAATTAAAAGTGTTGTAAATCAATGGAGGAAAATATAGGCCCATGGTTTTTCTCAGGAAATCAATGAATGCAGCTAAATTAACTAACATGATTCAGATTACACACGGTTCTTGAACTCAAATCACTAAAATATAGCTAACCAACTCTCGTTGCGAAAACTATCTAAATCTAAATCCTAGAAATTCCAAATCTCTTTGCGAATCCTAAAGTCTAAATCAGCTTTAAAGTTCAGGTTTGATATGTTCACAAATCAATTAAACCAAATCTCTTTGCGAATAATCAATTTGCTCACCTAAGGTTCTATCAGGTAATTAATCGCACTCTCGTGCCTAATCAATTATCCTAAGATCTAAGTTCCATATTCATCAACCTAGAATTAGCTTTGAGAACAACCTATGGTGAAGAACTAATTCAGATAGTGAATCCTAAACATATAATTAACCTAGCATTCAAAGAAATCCTTTATGAGAAAACTCTAAACCTAAAGTGGATCTACTCAGACATGGTGAATGAAACAATCAACATAACTGAATAAATCATCAATAAAATAATCAAAAAGGTTTTGAGATCTGATCTCGGACGAAGGGAGATTCAGACTTGTCTCTCT
>PKML01066688.1:7966-35482 GCA_002933935.1 Eutrema yunnanense | reverse complement strand
TGTCAGCAGACACCTCCCCCAGACTTGGACAACACTGTCCCCAGTGTTATCTAGCCTAGAGTAGGTAAAAGAAGACAAAATAATAGAAGAAACGAAGAGAAACAAGAAGTTACCTTGCTGGAACATCGAGTATCGATCAACACACAGCCTGGTATCGATCGATACAGGCTTAAATCGACTTGACGAACCAATCAATCGCGATTGGTGTCGATCGATACCAATGGGGTATCGATCGACGCTTAGGCGATTTCGAGTTGCTCATTGTTCATCCTGACACAAAAACAAAAAATAACAGAAAAATACTTATATATATAGACTCACCAGTGGGTTGCCTCCCACCAAGCGCTCGTTTAACGTCAATAGTTTGACTGTAACGCCATTCAGGCTGTTGGTGCATCATCCAAAGGCATTATCTGCCCTGTTGGAATCTCGGCTTTCGCCCAATAATGTTTCACCCTTTGTCCATTGACAGTGAATTCATCTCCTGTTGGGCTAATCAGCATGACAGCTCCATGTGGTCTGACCTCCTTGATGGTGAAGGGACCTGACCAACGAGAACGTAGCTTACCAGGAAACAATTGCAAACGAGAGTTATACAGAAGTACCTGGTCGTTCGGAGCGAAATGTCTGGAGATGATCTTCTTATCATGATAGGCCTTAGTCCTCTCCTTGTACAGCTTGGAGTTCTCATAGGCGTTGTGCCTAATCTCATCCAACTCGTTCAGCTGGATCAATCTCCTTTCTGCAGCAGGCTTGATGTCAAAGTTCAGCAACTTCGTCGCCCATGCTGCCTTGTGCTCAATCTCCACTGGAAGGTGACATGCTTTCCCATACAGCAAGTGAAATGGTGTAGTACCCAGCGGTGTCTTGAAAGCCGTCATGTAAGCCCATAGTGCATCATCCAACTTTGTAGACCAATCCTTCCTAGAAGCACTTACTGTCTTTTCCAAAATCTCCTTGATTTGCCTGTTGGAGACCTCGACTTTCCCACTGGTTTGAGGGTGATATGGAGTAGCTACACGATGGTTCACCCCATACTTCTTCAACAACCTCTCGAAAACCTTGTTGATAGAGTGAGAGCCACCATCACTTATCACAATTCGAGGTACTCCAAAGCGAGGAAAAATGATGGTCTTAAACATCTTAAGAACCACTGCAGAGTCATTTTTCTCACTAGCTATCGCTTCCACCCATTTGGATACATAGTCCACAGCAACCAGGATGTAATTTTTCTTGTGTGACGATGGAAAGGGACCCATAAAGTCGATGCCCCAGCAATCGAAAACTTCAACCTCAAGGATGAAATTCTGTGGCATCTCATGTCTTTTGCTGATCTTCCCTCTCCTATGACAGACTTCACACTGTGAGACATAGGCATGAGCATCCTTGAACATAGTACGCCACTAGAAGCCTGCTTGAAGAACCTTGGACACCGTCTTGAAAGTAGCAAAGTGACCAGCATACTCAGACCCATGGCAATGAAAACGAATAGCTGGTATCTCAGACTCTGCGACGCATCTTCTGTAGATACCATCTGAGCAATGCTTGTATTGGTAAGGCTCATCCCAGAAGAATCTCCTTATCTCGCGTATAAACTTCTTCCTTGCATATTTTGTGGGATACTTTGGCTCAGTCTCTACAGCAAGATAGTTGGCGATGTCTGCGTACCATGGACGTGCAGCACTAGAGTCAGCAGCTAGATAGACATCATAGGAGTTCAAGTTCTCTACGGACAAAACAGGTTCAGGTCGCGACGGGTATCGATCGATACTAGGTGAGTATCGATCGATACCGAAAGTCTGCATTCGTGAAAATTGCAGATTTTCGGGATAAAGGTCTTGAAGCTGAGCTTCAATGAGGTAAACATCTTCCTCTGGCAAACAATCATCAATAGGGACGACCTCAATGACATTTAGTCGCGATAAGTGGTCAGCAACGCCATTCTCAACTCATTTCTTGTCCTTGATCTCGATGTCGAAACCTTGGAGCAAAAGAACCCATCTGCATAGACGAGGCTTGAGGTCCTTGTTCTTCAGCAGGTATTTGAGAGCAGCATGGTCTGTGTGAACAATGACCTTGCTCCAAATCAAGTAGGACTGGAATTTCTCAAAAGAGAAAACGACTGCCAGCAACTCCTTCTCAGTGGTGTTGTAATTTCGCTGAGCATCATCCAACGTCCTGCTGGCATAATAAATAGCATGGAGTTTCTTTTCTTTCCTCTGACCCAACATAGCTCCAACAGCAAAATCACTGGCATCACACATAACCTCAAAAGGCAAGCTCCAATCGGGTGGTTGGACTACAGGAGCACTCACCAATGCCTTCTTGATTTCCTCGAAGGCTACAAGGCAATCAGATGTGAAATCAAACTTGACTTCCTTACATAACAGGGCTGTGAGATGTGCAAGCTTAGAGAAATCTTTGATGAACCTCCTGTAAAACGCAGCATGACCAAGGAAGCTTCGTATCTCAGGAACAGATCGTAGAGGTTGCAAGCTTGTCATGACTTGAATCTTAGCCTTGTCGACTTCGATCCATGCCTTAGAAACCTTGTGCCCAAGAACAATGCCATCTTGTACCATGAAGTGGCACTTCTCCCAATTAAGAACCAAGTGCTTCTCCTCGCATCGCTGAAGCACTTTGCACAAGTTATCCAGACAGTCCTTGAATGACGATCCATACACAGAAAAATCATCCATGAAGACCTCCATAAACTCCTCAGTCATATATGTGAAAATCGACATCATGCATCGCTGAAAGGTCGATGGAGCGTTACATAATCCAAATAGCATTCTTCTGTAGGCGAATGTGTCAAAGGGACATGTAAAGGTCGTCTTTCCCTGGACCTCTAGATGTGTAGGAATCTAGAAAAAGCCTGAGTACCCATCGAGAAAACAGTAGTATGGGTGACTCGCTAACCTCTCCAGCATATGGTCAATGAATGGCAATGGGAAGTGATCCTTCCGTGTAGCCGCATTAAGCTTCCTGTAGTCAATGCACATCATGTGACCAGTGATTTTCCTTGTAGGGATCAGCTCATCCTTCTCGTTCTTCACCACAGTTATGCCTCATTTCTTAGGCACAACGTGAACTGGACTAACCCAAGAACTATCCGAGATGGCATAGATAATCCATGCTTCCAACAGTTTCATCACTTCCTTCCTGACCACTTCCTTCAGGTTCGGATTCAGCCTCCTCTGACACTCAATAGAAGATTTTGACTCGTCCTCCAGGTGAATCCGATGAATGCACAAGTCTGGTGCTATACCTGAAATATCAGCAAGAGAATAGCCAAGAGCCTTGCGATACTTGCGCAGCTTGCTCAGCAGTAAAGCAACCTCTGTGGTATTCAAAGAAGCATTAACGATTACTAGGTATGTGGAGTTAGGACTAAGAAAACTATACCTCAGATTCGCTGGAAGTGGTTTTAGTTCCACCTTAGGAGCATTCTATGTACTCCAATCTCCAAGCCCATCAGCTTGCTTAGAACCATCGACCAACTCTCCTTATGGCCGTAGGGTATCGATCAATACCAGAGGGGTATCGATCGATACTGGTGATGCTGAATCAAGCATCTTCGAGTATCCAGCAGTTTCGTCACATGAACGGACCTCCGAAGTGGCCGAACAGACCAATGCTCTCTCCAGTGGATCCTCATGGTGCATCTCCATGAAGTATTCTTCAGCTATGTCACTGAAGGTGTCCACATAGAATGTCTGCCCATCGATGGTTGGCCTTTTCATCATCTTTTCCATGTTAAAGGACATCACCAAGTCACCGATGTTGAGAGCGATCTGTCCATTCCTGTAGTCAATTAAGGCTCCAGCAGTTGCAAGGAATGGTCTGCCCAGGATAAGAGGATCCTTAGGCTCAGCATCGTACTTCAGGACGATGAAATCTGTTGGGATCAAGCAATTCCCAATCTTGATTGGGACATCTTCAAGTAGTCCCTCTAGAAGTCGCACTGAGCGATCAGCAAGTACCAACGAAATCCTTGTAGATTGGGAATCTGTCATCCCCATTCGCTTGGCAACTGAGTGTGGCATAAGGTTCACACTCGACCCAATATCGCAGAGAGCTCGCTCAAATCTCTCTGTAAAGATAGTGCAGTCCAAAACAAAGCTCCCTGGGTCTGGTAGCTTCTTAGGAATTTTGTTGAGCAGGATCGCACTGCACTCAGCTGTGATCATCATGACACCTTCCTCTAGGTTCACATTGCTAGAGACCATCTTCTTCACATATCTCCTGAAAGCTGGAGAAGTCTTAATAGCATCAACAAAAGGAAGCTCCACAACCAATTTATCCAGCATAGCTTTGCATCTAGCATCTTCCCATTCCTTCCTTGTCAGCTTAGGAAGTATAGGATAAGGTGCTTTGGGTGTATACACCCTTTCCTTGACAATCTCGGGTTCCTTATCTGGCTGTGTACCAGTATCGATCGATACTTCAGGGGTATCGATCGATACACGGAATTTTGGATCCACTCGGGCAGATGTCTGGACTGGTGTCGATCGACACTGGCTGGTATCGATCGATACCTATGGATTCTCAGAATCCCAATCGTCATCTCCAGTAGGATCGACGAGATTTCCTGCTATTGGGATGTTCTTCACTCTTGTAAGCACCTCTTTTCCACTCCTCAAGGTGATGGCGTTGATGTGTGCCCTTGGATTCTCAGTTTTCCCTGGTAGAAAGCCTTCCTGCCTCTTTACAACTGCTGTTGTCTGAGCAACCTGAGTTTCCAGCTTCCTCTGGGAGAGATTGATGGCTTCGATCTTCCCATTCAGATCTATGTACAGTGAGTCAAACTTCCCATTGAAATCCACTTGCAACTTCTGCTGTCCCTGAAGAAGTTGTTCAAGCATTGATTCCATCTTGTTATCTGTGGACTTTGGAGAGACTGGTTGGTACGAAGAGTTCCCATAATTGCGGTTAAAATCGCTGCTCTAAAGTGGTTTCTGAGTAAATGGCTTCGCTCCGAAACCAGATTGGTTCCCCTCTAACTTGTACCCACCTTGATGATTGTTGTTGTTGAAGTTTTGGTTGTTGTTGTAACCAAATCGTTGACCCTGAAAACCAGAACTACCAACGTAGTTAACATCCTCTTCTTCTTCTTCCACATTAGTGATTTCATCAGCAAAGTGCACAGATTTCTTCGACTTCCCGATCAGGAAATCCAGTTTGGCCTGCACGTCAGCAATCTGTGATCCATCAACTCCTCCAGCTTGCTTCTTCCGCTCGAAATCAGCATTTTTCGTGCTATTACTAGAGGCTAAGTTTTCAATCAACACAACCGCATCATCTGGGTACCTGGTGTTGAAGTTCCCATTACTCGCAGCATCCATGCCCATATGGTACCTCCAATCAATCCCTCTGTAGAAGATGCCCAGCAGCTGAACCTGAGAGAACCCATGGTGCGGACAATCTCTCTGATAAGACTTGAAACGAATCCAAGCAGCCTTGAATGCTTCTGTCGGACCCTGAGAGAATAGAGAGATCTTGTTCCTGAGCTCTTCGGATCTCGCATCATCATAGAAATTGTTCAAGAACGCATTCTTCGTCTCATCCCATGTAGTCAGCGAATCAGGAGATAACTGCTTCAGCCAATAAGCAGCATCCCCTCCAAGAGAGTACGGAAAAAGTTTGCAGAAAAGGAACCCATTGGGCACTCCATTGTACTTCATACCAGTGACCAAATCCTCGAACCTCTCGATATGATCCATGGGATGCTCATGAGGTAGGCCATGGAAATGACCCTGACTCACGAGAGCATAGTACGCAGGCTTCAGCTCGAAGTCGTTCCTCTGAAAAGTTGGAATGCGAATCGCAGCTCGATTGGCATAGAACTGATCAGGTCTGTTGTGCTCACCAAGTGTTCTACCTCGATCAACTCCAGCATTCCCAACATTGGATTGTGCGGCTGGCGCGACAATCTGACCAACTACAGCAGGAGGGGCAATGACGTTTCCAGCCTCATCAAGTCGCTGCCCTCTCTCATTGCGCACTTGACCCTCTTGGTCTCTCAAGACCCCAACTTCATCAGCTCTTAAAACCACTTGGTTGTTCATCCCTGATGTCTGCTTTGTCTTTTTGTTTGTGCGTTCTAAACGTGCTAGCTTCTCTGACGATAGATTGACTAGCGGAGCGCTCTTGTTTCTTCTGGTTTCACGATTAGGCATGCACCTGAAACACAAAGATCAAGAACGTAAGTAACCAAAGACACGATGAGTATCGACCGATACTGGATGGTATCCATCGATATCAACAAAGAAAATCGCCTTAGTATCGACCGATACTAGGTAGTATCGCTCGATACAGATGGGCTTAGTCCCTAAACAGTACTAAAGCAGTTGCTGCAGTATATCAGGGGTCGAACACAAGAACTCAGAGAAATCGCACAATAAATTGTATTGTGTCAAGTCAAGCTAAACTATTCGGATTAAACAGAAAAGCAGTAAACGAGTTGTAATTCAATGGGAGAAAGATATGTTCATGAATATTTCTCAGGAAATCAAAGAATGCAAAATAAACTAACTAATCAGGATTCAGGTTACGCACGGTTCTCGAACTCAAATCACTAAAGTATAATTAACCAACTGTCGTTGCGAAAACTATCTAAATCTAAACTTCAAAATCCCAAATTTCTTTGCAAATCCCTAAGAAAAAATCACCCTTAATTTCAGGTTTGATATGTTCACAAATCAATTAAACCAAATCTCTTTGCGAATAATCAATTTGCTCACCCTAAGTTCTATCAGGTAATTAATCGCACTGTCGTGCATAATCAATTATCCTAAGATCTAAGTTCCAGGTGATCAATCTAGAATTAGCTTTAAGAACAACCTAAGGTGAAAAACTAATTCAGATTATGAACCCTTAATAACTAATCAACCTAGCATTCAAAGAAATCCCTTATGAGAATCCCCAAACCTAACAAGAGATCTACTCAGACATGGAAATTGAATCAATAGACATGTTTGAATAAATACTCAATAGAAAATAAGAAAGAGTAACAAGATGTTTTGAGATCTGATCTCGGACGAAGGGAGATTCAGACTTGTCTATCTCACCAAGTTCTCTCTTAAACCAAAACAAAATAAAGCATAGCCATAAAAGTGGCTGTAAAATCCCTATAAATATCCTAAAACACGAATTGGGGTTTCTTGTAATTATTAAAGACTTCTGGGCACTTTTGCAATTCTTCAAGTCTTGGAAAACTCGCGGGTCGTGTCTTGCTGCGATGGGTATCGATCGATACTAGCCAGTATCGATCGATACCAAGGCTTCATATCGGGTTCTCAGCAACAGGAACTTCTGCTTTGCTCCAAATGCTCCAGAAAGCTCCAATATCTCCAATAATGTTCCCAACGTGCTATGACCTGTAAAGGACTCTAAAAGACTCCAAAATACTATAAAGACTCTATAAAAAAGACTGATATCATGGCTTAAATAGGGTAAAAACCATGATATATCAGGAGGCCATAGCTATGACTGTGTATTTTGTGGTTTAGACGAATCGAGGAACCATATGTTCTTCTCATGCACCTACAGTTCCGAAATATGGGAAAATCTCATCTTTCGCTTTCTTGGAAATGCTTGCTCAATGGAATGGGAAAATCTTCTTATGCTTCTCCACACTTCACCTCTTAATCGGTTGGAATTGTTCCTATGTAGGTACACTTTTCAAGCTACGATATACTATCTTTGGAGAGAGGGAAATGCGACATGGCGATCCCCCACTTCATGCAGCTCAGCTAATAAAGTTTATCGACAAAATTGTCCGCAACCGCATAAGCGCTATCCGCAAAACATAAGATCGAGCATATAGTGATGCTCTAATCCAACGGTTCGCCACAAGACCCCCTTGAGGCGCAAAGTCTTTTGTAAATTTTCTTTAGCCTTTTCAAACCCAAATATGCAATCATTGTAAGAAATAATTTTTTTGTGTCCAAATATAATTTTATATTCAATTAAAAAAAAACGTAGAGGCCTCCTTGCAAAAGCGAACCATAGCTCATGTTTCTTGTCAGTGATGAGCTATTTACACATGAAGATGTAGATCAATCTCGCTAAATACCCGAGACCATTTTCATGAATTGCCACAATCAGACCAAAGACTGGATCTCTCAAAACATTGTTGTACTCATCTCGCAGCTTCTCCTTCAGTGGGGTTAGAATCGCCATCATGCAGCGGTTGTTAATCTTTTCTACTTACAGCTCACTTCCTTGCCTAAATATCAGTTTTGACAATTCCAAATCCATACTTACAAAGAAAATAAACAACAACAATAACTGTTAAATTCGTAAACAGTAGACAATAACCATTTACAAAGACTCCAGAGATCAACAAAACCATTTTAAGAAAGAATGAAAGTCCCATGTACACAAAGAAGAATACAAATGCTAGTAAAACAAATGAAACTTTCAAATATAATTAGAAACATCTACTAAATTTGTAACTACTAAGATCAATAAACGCCAAACAATCATGTTTCCAAAAACCCAGCTAATCATCATAATGAGAAATTCAATAAGACAAGAGAACATGATTAGTCACTAATTGAACATTAGTAGACATGAAACTAAAACTTAACCTAAATCCGGATTTAAGACACATAAATCAGAAATAGTTACCTCTTGAGCAAAAGTGGCAAAATGAGGATTATCAAGAAACACATGTGCTAGAGTGAAAATCATCATAAACTCTGGAGAAGAACCATGAATCAACTTCTGGAATCGAGGAAAACAAACGTAGCAATTGAGATGTTTTGATTTTAGCAAACAATTTCCAAAAAGAAGACACAAGACAAACTAAAACACAAATACAGGTCTAAAGGATTTTTGTATTCAACAAATCAAAGAATCAAGGATTTTCATTTTTCGCTTTCAACAAATCGAAGAGTCAAGCGAAGACGTCGGAGAAAGAGTAAGATGAGTTGCGTTTACCTTGCGTCGGCGTAAGATTTTGAGGCGGAGACGGTGGAGGAACGGTGGAGGAATGACTGTGATGAGATTGAGAAGATGACGACTACGGCGGAGAAGTCGACGAGAAGGGAGACGGTGGAAGAACTGCGGAGGAATGAGGCTGATGAGATTGACTATATTTACTACATCGGAGAAGTCGAGGAGAAGAGAGAAGGTTTTTTTCTCGTCGGTGAAAATTATTGGGCAAAATTATTTACATACCAGCATTTTTTATATATTTACCCATATTTAAATTATTTTAATTTGTAATAGTTTTTATAAAATTTTCAAAATATATTTGTTATAGAATATCAAGGGTAATTTTGGATTAACATTATTTGAAATCTTAAAGGGACAATGTTTAGTTTTTAAAATCTTAAGGGGACCCGACAAATATTTTTCAGAATTTGTCCTATATTAACAATCATCTCTAGATTCAATGAGTTTCATAATTTGATATTGATTGTCTATGGATATCTTTAGAGTCTTTGTCTCGGTTTCTTCATTAATGTTGACTAGGTGAATATCCGCGCTACGCGCGGTTAGTTTTTTTTTTAACAGTGATTTATTATTTTATTACAAATTATGAGAATTGTTACATCGACAATTCTACAACGGATAATTCTACCGCTTTATGAGCATCACCCCAAACGGTTCTACTTGCACCACGCTGGAGATCTCATGTAAGCTTATCTCCATTAATCATCATAAATAATGATAAATCGTACTTCCTGGATTCGAACCCCAGATCTCCTAGCGTAGAAGCATTAGTGAACCCTTGATCAGGGGCTTCCACACGGTTAGTTATTTATAATTTGATTCTTACTAAATTGTATAATGGTTCGTGATATCTTTATATGCTTGTTTTTCTTGACCTTTGTATTTTTTGTACATCAATTTTGATGATTTATTGGAAACCAATTGTAGCCGATGCTAAAGCAAAGTGGAAGAGAAATTTTCAGTCAAGTTGTGCCTAGACTCTTATCCATCCAATACTTGAACCTGCTTAATTCCGTAAGACATATCCCAAATTCATAAATAACAAAAGAGTGATAACTGATAAGACCCATTATATGGATATTTCATAATTGGAGAAAACCGACATAGTGATAAGAGAATACTACAAGCATTTCTCATGTTCTTATAAAGATCTACTACGTTTCTTATATAATCTTGTTAAGATATTAGGTTAACACCAAATACCTCAAAAAAACTCATCTTAGTAGAAGGCATAATCAAGAGCATACCATAGAAATAGGAGAACCCAAAGGTTTGGTTTTTTGCTGCTCTCTACCATTACCAAAGTTGCATAACAAAATTAAAGACAAAAGCAGAGATTTAGAAATAGATATTGACCAATGCACAATAAGTCATAACAGGATTGATAAACAATAGGAAATTAAGAACTAACAAACAATGTTTGATACTTTGTAACGAAGTGGAAAGGTTCCTTAGAATTGATCATTCATCTGACTAAATTTTTCTTTTGCTTTGTTGTTGGCTTCCATCTTCTATTATTCTGCAATCTATTCCCGGGATGCCGCTAGTTTCCCATCACCATGACCAATAAAATTTCTTATATGAACCAAGAGAGGAAAATCTAATTCTCTTGTCGATTTTTTTCTAGATGTACAGAAATTTCAAATGGTTAACAAAAAAGATCAAATATATGGCAGAGTATGGCCAAGACCTAAGAATGTACTTGTAATTGCCACCATAAACTCGAAGTTAATGAACTGTTTATTGCGACAAAGTGCCTCCTCCTTTTACAACTTGCCTCCTCATTGCTTAATCTTCTCTTGACCAAACCAACAAAAATTGGTTAGGAATCTACCGATTCATGATTCTTCCAGACATACAACACTATTGGATGCACAATAACTGAGGTTAAAAGGTGAAGCTAAATGGTAGAACATAGAATAAATTCGTTAAATCCATTATGAAAGATTTATGATAGAATTAGTTCGATAAAATCATCACAGCAACGCCTGCCTAAAGAAATTTTCTTTTTAAATTATTAGATCCAGATATCGAGAACAAATAACATAACCCAAACAAGTGTATAAACGTAACCAGAATTGGATTGCAGTGAAGTAAAAATATCGATTAAAATAAGGGAATGTAATATGAAAAAGGTTTAAGAATGGATTATTACCTTGATTGCTTTCGTAGAGTGCTCCACTACTACAACAATAATAATTGTCATCCAATGTTATAAACTTTTCAACCCTTCCCATTTCCATCCTCCCTTGTAGCCCATGAACAGCAGACAAGGAACCAACCTCAACCAAATCCAATCGATTTTTTTTTTACTGGTTCAACAGCTTCATGAGTAGGTGGAGATCAAAGCACACACAGAGCCTGCTTACGAACTTAAAAAAACCCAAAATTTCAAAGAAACTGAAAGAACAACAGTAGTTTTGTATAAATAAACATATTTAGGGGGGAAAGAAGAATAGATTCATGCAATCAGCACAATACAGAGAAAATAAAATCGCATAAATATATTAACAACCAACAATAATCAAAACCATACTCACTTTGATAAACAATTGGAAAACCTTTAGAAAGTAATTCCTTTAGCAAATATATTTCTCCTAATTAATGTATCGAGAAGGCATATAAACCTTCTAGTCATGTGTTTCCATACAACAAGTAAAGTCTAGTGTCTTTGAATGAACATAATTAACAAAAAAAAAAAAACAAATTGAATGGTTTGGTATAAGAAACAAACAAAATCCAACCTTGAATTTTGATATTAGACAAGCGAAGTTTTCCAAACGGAACATTTACGAATAGTTTTTTGGCTTTGGAGATCGAAACACTTTCCTGAAATTTCGAGAACTATTCTCTATCAAGCTTAAAACTGTTTGCATCATTTCCATATTGGATCACCATTGCTCAATACATTAACTTGGAGTCCCTAATTCGAGATAGACAAACTCCCTCGCTTGCTTTGATACACAACAAATACCATGATAAGGTACCAAGTCAATAACATCAGACAAACAATCCTACAAGTACTAAGATAGAAGTATTCAAGAGCATTCCACTATATAATAGCGAGACCATAAGATTTCTATGGAGATACACTAGAAGACTTCTTAATCCACCACAAATCAAATCTCACGCAGATTATCCTAGCTAATCAATTTTACAACATAAAGAAAACAATCTAATTCCACAATAGTAAAACTCAAGGTAATAGCTTACCATTCGAGTCTCGAAGCGCATAAATTCCTGCATAGAGCCGTAAAAAGCATATGCTCAAAGGAGTCCAAGCCGCCAACGTCCGTTGATGGCGGATGATGACATAGTTATTGCCTAAATGGTCGTCGCTGATATTTGACTTACAGATCTTCCCCGCGCCATTGGCTCAAGGAATTATAGTAGGACCAATAACCATTTCCTAGAGTAAAGAGATTCTCTGGTTAAAAGTTCAGGATTTACACGAAAGAAAACCAAGATAATCCAAATCAAACCAAACCTCGGCGACATAGAATTGAATCAACGTCTGTTTCTCGTGATGTTGTCGTCTTTTTCAAAGTGTCAGAGATACAAAACAGGTTGCGCGCGTGATTCTATATAATTGAAAAAGAATTTGATTTGCTTTTGTCTTTGAAAAATACTGATTTATATTAGTCCAAAACTGAAAATCGAGTAAGAGAAAAGACAAACCGATGGGGAGACCCAGTAATCTGATAGGCTGTTGAATGTACACACCATGCACAAGGAGAAGAGTAAAGTGAAGGCTGGAAGTGAGGAAGTGCGAGCACGTGAAGGAAAGTGGGAGAAGACTTAGTATAAATAGGGAATAGTGTATTGTATATGGTATGCTCTTTGTATGTAGAAAAGTGTTATGAGCTTTGGGTATTATGTTACATATGCCATGAGTATGTAAAGAATATAGTACAGAGAGAGAAAGAGATATAGATACACCATTGTTATACCTTCATTCATAATCAATATACGAGATATTACATCAAGAAACCTATCAAATGGTGCGTCGTGACGTGATCGAGCAAAGCGAAATGATGATCGACAATTCAAAACAACTCAGTGAAGACTTCGATGGCGGTTATTCGGCGGTGAAAGGTCAAGTGGAGTTTCTGCAAGGCGGATTGACACGTCTTTGTGAAGCAAAACCTAAAGTGGAGGATCGTATGACAACAATTCAACAACAACAATCAGCAATGGATGACAAATTGAAAGCGATACTTTCAGCAATTCAACAACAGTCACGCTTATCTCCTCGCGTCGATGGCGGCGTGCGACCGATAGAGATTCCTGAGTCATCGCGAGTTCAATTTCAGACGACATTGCCACTGTTATCCGATGGCGGAGCTCAGCCGATTGAAATCCGAGAGTCATCGCGATCTCAATTCCAGGTACCACCTAATTTTGGAACGAACCAGAATGATGATGCGCTAGGTTATCGATCTGGACATTTGGATGTAGTGAATCGTGAAATCATGTTAAAGAAGATAGATATGCCAATTTTTGATGGCTCTCAACCGTCTGTGTGGATTTGCGATGTCGAGCGATTTTTCCTTCTTGGCCGCTATTCCGATGAAGCAAAATTAGACCTAGTGTTTCTCTGCTTAGACAGAAATGCGCGTAAATGGTTCACTCGGGAGATGCGCAGAACAAGATTTCATAACTGGAATGAATTCAAACAAAAGATGTTGGTTAGATTCGCAGAGTCTATTGTGGAAGAATCACGATGTGCAACAGTTGTGATCCCGCCATCATTGATTCCAGCAACAATTGTTCCAGAGAAATCTTTTCAAGACGCTAAATCAACCTCGGAATGGAATGCAAAGATGCAGTTGACTGTTTCAGAAATAGAAACGATTCCAGAAGAAGAATCAAATTTATGGGGAATAAAACATTCAATGTTGTATATTTCTTTTGATCATCAGACAAAAGCAATTCCCATATATCAGGTATCTAGTTCTGTTATGAAAACATATATATTGCTTCTTAGAGGAAAGATGATGCATCAGTTGTTGAAGAAACCGAAATTAACCAAATCATGGAATTTCAAGTACAAGGACATGACAGAAGGGAAGCAGTGTAAACTCTCGAACATAAGGAAAATCAAGTGGGAAGAGACTTTGAATACGAGATGGCTGAATGTTATATGTGTATGGTCCAAAATTTTGAGGAAGTCCATCAAAGTAACAGATGCAGAGGTGAAGCAAAACCAGGGTGGAACGAAGTCTCTTATGCTTCATTATCTTCAAGAGATTGAAAAGCGAGACCAAACACAACATATTAGTATGTGCAATGAATTTCAGAAGGTTCAGTGGAACTGTCTTTTTTTCATTTCCACGGAAACAGTTGATTCAAGACACCTCAAGTGTGTATTTGATATTCATGCAGATGATGAGATGTTCACAATGGCCAGAGTTGTTTGTGTGAGATGCTTTATTGGCATAATTCTTTGGATCACAGCCTCACGGAAGAGAAAGAAAACGAAGATAGCTTTGTTACTGCGATATGCGCTTGTTGTTCTCTATAAGCCTACAAGTGAGAACAAACATGCTGCTGAGGTTTTTCAGTTTCTGCAAACCACAAACCAGATGAAGGGTGTCCATACAGAGTGGAAGACAAATACTGGAAAATTACAAAAAAAATTCAGTACTTAAGAGGTGGGAATTGGTGATTCTTGCGTATGGATTATCAAGGGTATCCAGGGATGACGAATTGGCATCCTTTATAGAGAGAAATCTGACTTGTTCCTAGATTTTCAATGGTAATTTGGAGCCCACATTCTGGTGTGCCATGGAATCATGGGAATGGGATGCCATATGTTTGTGTCAGATCATTCTAATGAACCAGAATCTGCAGAACATGACACAACTCATCGCAGACCATTATATGAGGTGAGAAAAGTTTAGAGAGCTTGCTGTTAATCGGTACTACAAGATGTACTGGCACAAAAGGCGTTGCATCACACTCCATCTCACAAGAAAATTGACAACGGTGCAAAGACGATTGTTTGCTGGTTACTGGAAAATAGCATATGGCATTATTGGAAGACCAAGCACCTACAACTATACAACATGTCTTCGTTTCTGTGGGAAGTGCATTGGAGGGAAAACGATGCTGCAAAAATGAAAAACGTTTCAGAACTTGTTTGGTTGATGCTGGTCATTTTTCAGTTTAACAACAGGCCAAAGCTAAGAGCATTGAAGAGGAAGTGTTGCAAGTCTTTGCACTTCAAATACAAATATGAGAAACTGGGAATGATGAGACATCACAATCATGTTTTATATCTGGAATATTTGGCTGTATATAAGGGAGATTTTACCTCCGCATGAAACTAGTTGGATGCTGGCTTGGGAGATTAAGAAGCAATTTCCAGAATTTGATCTTGAGGGCAAAATCCATCTTAAAGGGGAGGGTATTGATAGGCTGTTGAATGTACACACCATGCGCAAGGAGAAGAGTAAAGTGAAGGCTGGAAGTGAGGAAGTGCGAGCGCGTGAAGGAAAGTGGGAGAAGACTTAGTATAAATAGGGAATAGTGTATTGTATACGGTATGCTCTTTGTATGTAGAAAAGCGTTATGAGTTTTGGGTATTCTGTTACATACGCCATTAGTATGTAAAGAATACAGTACATAGAGAGAAAGAGATATAGATACGCCATTGTTATACCTTCATTCATAATCAATATACGAGATATTACATCAAGAAACCTATCATAATCGCAAAGTAAGATGCATACCTGAAGTTCCATAGACGATTCGCACAAAATAGTGGAGCCGAAGATGGAAGTGATAAAGTGAGCTATAAATCCTAAGAAAGAGGATGAAAGAGGAAGACCAAAAGCTACAAGAATGTGGTTGTTTAAGACTCAAGCGTCAATTTTTTTTTTTTTGGTAACTGACACATGGTGCTTTCTCCAGTGCTGACGTGTCAAACAACTGAAGAGAGTTAGTCCCTTTTTTATATAGTAGATTGATCTTAGGAATATTTACTTTCCAAAAGCTTGATCTTAGGAATATTTACTTTCCAAAAGCTTACTAAATTGTCTGAACTAATCTTTGACAATCTATATATGTGTCTTAACATGCGAGAGTTGAGTTAAGTAGTTTAGTAAACAATTGGAACTTGAGCATATTAATGTTAATAATAAGCTAATAACAAATAAGAGTTTAGTCTATTACGTTGTGAAACATAGTGGTTGGAACCACGATAGTGGAAAGATTATAAATTCATGTTCTAAGTTCTAGACGGTTCTTTATCAAATCCTTGTTTATCATCCCTCTTATCGTTGCATGATTTTATGCGACTCCCTTGCGAACTAGCGTTTTTCCCATATTGTTTGCCTCGTTTATTTAATTTTGATTGCCTAGTTTACTACAATTGATATATTTGTCGTTCTAACTTGATCATTTTCTTATAGGTTTGAGGTGTGATAGATTAGTCAATCCATGTGGATTTGATCTCTAAATACTACCACATTTGATGTACACTTGCAGCTAATTTTCTGGGGTTAAACCCTGACCCACATCAATTTCCTTGCTACCTATATATAACCTTTTTCATTTTATGAATGAAATTGCAAAGGGTCTAGAGATTCAAACCGGTATGTGGCATTTTAGGATTTTTGGGTGTTCAGTTCCATGGTTTACTTTTGAGGTGTTATCTTCCATGGTTTACTTTTGGGGTGTTGTGTTCCATGGTTTCCAAACCCAAATGTGAGAAACTAAGCCATGATTAAAGTCATGTCAGTTCCTGAAAAGCTCATGCATATTCTGTAAAGCTCAGTAATTTCAGTAGAAAGCATGATCGAAACATTGATTTCCAGGAAAAATTATAATTTTTGGTGGTTTTGACTCAATAAAACGACTCAAAAAAATAAAAGATAGAATAGAAAGAGATATGGATCAAAATCACGTGGAACCGGATTGGGAGCGGGTTTAGGTGTGTGTCCTTACTATTATGGACATTGTGCTTTAAGTCCTAGTTAGAATAAGATGTTAATTAAAATAGGGAAAAAAACTAGAATGACACTTATAAATTGGCTAAGGACTAGAATAATACATAATAACTGGGAAAAAAAAGTCTGTTTTTGGCCCATTTTACCCTTATTTTCGCTTGTTAGGAAAAACGTAATTACGACACTGCCATTACGAAATTATTTCCACGTAAGCAAAAGTTTGAGTTATTTACAAAAATGCCACCGCGTTTTTCAGATTAAGTCTGCACAGACTTGTTATGCAGACTTGTTATGCAGACTTGTTATGCAGATTTATTTTTCAGTGTTGCAGACTTATTAAGTCTGCAAACATCTGTAGACTTGTTATGCAGACTTGTTATGCAGACTTGTTTTGCAGACTTGTTATGCAGACTTATTTTTCAATGTTGCAGACTTATTAAGTCTGCGCACATCTGCAGACTTATTATGCGTGTTGCAGACTTTTCGACGCAGACTTAATGTGCTTTGTTGCAGACTTAATAAGTCTGCACAGACTTGTTTTAATTGCAGACTTATTACGCATATTTATTCCCTTTGTCGCAGACTTATGTTCATTTGCATACTTGTTATGCAGACTTATAACAAATCTGCAAATGTTTGTTGCAGACTTAAATGCTTTGTTGCAGACTTTTGGAAAATCTGCGACAAGAAGACAAGTCTGCGACACATGAAATGTCTTACTGAAATAACATCGCTTGTCGCAGATTTATTTACAATGTCGCAGATTTAATGCTTAACGTCGCAGACTTATTTGTGAATTGCTTACGTGGCATTAAAAACTGCAGACTTATTAGACTGTGTTGCAGACTTGTTTTCTGACTAGAATAACACTTTGTTTGTCGCAGATTTGTTATGTTATGCAGATTTATTTAATGCGTTGCAGACTTATTCAATTTGTTGGTCGTTGCAGACTTATCCAATGTGTTGCAGACTTATCCAATATGCCCAAATATCAAGGAAAATGCAGAGGCCATCCGATGTGCTCTAAAGATCGGCTCAGACAAAGCTCTTGAGCTCCGATTTAGCTTCGGAAATCTTCATCAAAGTCGTAGATAATCGAGCTACCTTTCTAATGGAGGTGGTTTCAAGTCATTCGAATTAGCCGTTCAAAAGATACGACACATTTAGTGAGCACATGTCCGTCTGGCATCGATTTGGACTAATGGCAGAAGTCCATCGGTGCGCATCCTACCGATACAACCGACCGATACAGAAGCTGGAAAACAGGAGAAAAATCAGAGTCTCACATCGGTGCGTGGTATCGGGCAGAGGCCAACCGATATGGTTTCCTCCGGAGCAAAATGTAGAGTCCGTCCGAGGGGACTGAAATATCGTGTCAGAAGAAGACTTTCCATTTGGATTTAGATTTGGAGATCTTCATGAAAGTTATAGGAAATTGAGCTAGCTTTCCAATGGGAGTGGTTTCAACTCATTCCGACAAGTGGTGGAAGAGATACGACAACTTTATCAAGCGCATGTCCGTCTGACCTGCAAACTGAGCAAAACCAGAAATCCATATCGGCCAGATGTATCGGGTGGACGCCTACCGATGCAACCTGCACGAACCACTTTGTTATTTAAGCCAAAAACTTCATTATTTGGATATAACTCATTTTTAACTTGTAAAAACACTTTTCTTAGAGAGAGTTTGGAGTTTTTAAGAGATTCTTGGTGTTTTTATGAAAGTTCTTGTTTGTTTTCATCTATCTATCTATTTCTAATCATCTAACCATGAATCTAAACACCTCCTACATAGGATTTGTTGAGATTATCGTGATTTAGCTAGACATATGAAATAAGTCTGCAACACTGTCAATATAAGTCTACAACATATGAAACAAGTCTGTAACAACAAGTCTGCAAGAAGGTTATAATAAGTGTGCAACAAGGTTATAATAAGTCTGCAACAAGGTTATAATAAGTCTGCAATACACTTAACATAAGTCTACATACAAAAGTCTGTGACAAAAGGATCTAAGTACATAAACCAATATAAATAAGTCTGCAATACAGTTAACATAAGTCTACATATCTGGATCTAAGTACATAAACTACGATTGTACATAAACCATTGGTCAAGGAAGGCAATTCTTTCTGTCCGGAATGGGGTAGGTACTCGGAGAGACATCTTCCGTAACAAGTGCGTGGAGGAGACCATATGCTGCAAAACAAAAGTAAGAAGATAAGTTTGCAACACAAATTAAACAAGTCTGCAACAAATAAAACAGTCTGCAACACAACAATAAAACAAGTCTGCAACAAATAAAACAAGTCTGCAACAAATAAAACAAGTCTGCAACATAACAATAAAACAAGTCTGCAACAAATAAAACAAGTCTGCAACACAACAATAAATCAAGTCTGCAACACAACAATAAAACAAGTATGTAACGAATAAAACAAGTCTGCAACACACAAAAAAAACAAGTCTGCAACACAACAATAAAACAAGTATGCAACACATGAAAACAAGTCTGCATCTAAGAGGAAGATGAAAACGCGCGAGAGAGAGAAAAAATAGAAAATGACGGCGACGACAATGATGAACGAGGACGACGAGGACAGTTATGGACGCTGAAAACAAGTCTGCAACACATGAAAACAAGTCTGCAACACATGAAAACAAGTCTGCATCTAAGAGGAAAACGAAAAGTCGCGAGAGAGAGAGAGAGAGAATAGACGATGACGGCGAAGACAATGATGAACGAGAACGAGGGCGGCGAGTCGCTGGTTCTGGCAGCTAGGGCGAGGCGAGGAGAGGCGAGGCGAGGCGCGGCGAGGGCGACGGCGAGGGCGAGGCGAGGCGCGGCGAGGCACGATATTTTTTTTTTTTTGGGTCTGAATAGATTTAAGGGAGAGAAGGGTTTTTTTTTAGTTTTATATTTTTTATTTTTTTTTTCTGTAAAAAATAAATCAAAATGTCAATTCTATAAATAAAGAACTCAAATAGGGGGTTTCTGTCTTTTAACAAAAGAGTTGTGTTATTCTAGTCAACTCGGTTTCGGAGGTGTTATTCTAGTAATTACATTAAAGATTAGTGTTATTCTGGGTAATTTTCTCATTAAAATATGTGTCTAGCTCATATACAAGGCGCCATGATACTGTTCCTATCCAGTTTAATTTTTTTCTCGCTAAACACTTGAAAATATTTGTTAATGTGTTTTTCAATCTGGGCCTCTTAAGAAATGAGTTGAAAAAGTCCAAAATCTAAGATCGCATATGATAATCCATAGAAATCATACTTGGTTCTAATGGGAGACCCATAATAGTTGAACCAATTAATCAAAGTAAAATCAAGTTAAATGTGAGAGAGTACTTACCTTGATTTGAATCTGGCGGCATTGTGATGGAATGGGTGGTCCAAACGGGTTAATGATGGGTTTGTACCATAGTGTTAGTCTTAGAATTTTGCTGGTGATTAAATGCAACACTTCCGTGGTTCTAAGCTCCCCCTATCAGCCTCTAGTTCATGAAACTAGATTCATGCATTAACAACTTTCAACAAGAAGAACTTTAGAAATTGGCTAGGGTTTACCGAGGGAAATCCTTATCGAACATAGACTTCCCCTTGATAATTTTTTAAACCCAACAATCTAAACTACTCAAACATCTTGGAAAAAGACATAATCAAATTAAGCATGAGATTGATGAAGAAGCCTCACGAACAAGAACTAACCTTGGTGAGAAACCTCCTCACCAATCCCGAGAATCTCGATGCAAGAGTACAAGAAACCAAAACTAATGTGTAGAATGGTGTCTAAAATTAGGATTCTCGAAATTACTGTCTAAAACAAGTATTTATAGGTCTTCAACATGCTTAGGTCGTTTTAGGGTTTGACGGGAAAAGACGGGTTTGGCCTCGGAAGAAGAAACGGATCGTGTTGGACAAAATTAGGCCTGGCCGCGGGTCCGTCTTCTCTGGCCACGGCGAAGTGGCCTCTGGCCGCGGGTCCGTCTTCTCTGGCCACGGCGAAGTGGCCTCTGGCCGCGGGTGGAGTGGCTCCAGGGGTGGCAGAACGGCGCTTGGCCGCGGGTCCGGCTCCTTGACCCACGGTGGACTACTTCTTCGGGAAGTTTCATCGGTCTTCAGTGCTTTGGGTATATTTTAGGATCCAACTATTATAATGTCCCCAATCCAATTGCATTTGAAAGCTGGTTTTCTCTACTTTATTCTATCCAAATTTGGTGATGATCAGACGGTGAAAAAGTCTTCTTTGATTGCAAGACTTCTTGGCGGTCCAAGTTTATCCAAAAACGTACTTTTGCTCCGAAATGCACCCTTTTACTCCGAGTTACCTAAAATGAGTCTTAAAACCGCAAACATGCGAATCGCGTAATAAAAGCATAGAAAACCAAGTGGAACACTTATTAAAGTGTTCTAAAATATATAGCAAAACGGGTAAAAATACGGTGTTATCAGTTATCTTCATGGGTTTCTTCCATCATTCCGTCAAAACGTATTCCTACTTTATTGAAAATTTTGAAAATTTTAAAAGAAAGCGTGAAAAATGCAAAATGCAAAGACTCATGAAAGAAAATGTGATTAGTAAGGGATGAAATCCTCCCCCATACTTAAATCTCCCCAGTGTGAAATAAATCGATCAAGGACGAGAAATAGATGTATGTAATAATTTAAAAAAAGTAGGGAAAAATAAAACTTACCTGGAAGTGTTGGGGAACAGATGTGGGAATGAAATGGTGATGGATGGGGGATGGTGGATGGTGATGTGGTGATGGGGATTGGGTGTGGGGTGATTGGGAATGAATTGGGATCGATTGGGGGTTGAAGTGAATCGAGCGGGATCGACAAGGAGTTGGCCGCAAGTCGGAGGTTCGCGACCGCAGCCAAAGGAAGTTTCGCCGCGGGTCGGTTGATCGCGACCGTGGCGAATGGGGAGCTGGCCGCGCGTTGGGGTGGTACGCCCCTGGCCGGGCCTATTTTACGGTCAAGTCTTTCCTAGCGATTTGGGCTGGACCGAGCAGTTCCGAACCGTGTCTCCATCTTTTTGTCTTTTCATTTTTTTTGATTTTTTTGGGTTTTTGATTTTTTTTTTAAAGCTGGAAGTAATAAAAAGAAAACGTTAATAGAAGAAAAAATAAAATAAAAATAAAATCATACCTAAATGGGTTGCCTCCCATTTAGCGCTTTTGTTTAAAGCCGTTTAGTTCGACGTTGGTATCAAGATGAGCTCAGTCGTAGAAGGACAATGTCTTTTGACAAGTCTTCTTCGGTCTCCTCGTCATGTGTAGTGAGTCGGGATCGGGGTCTTTCAATTTGAGTTATCCTTCTTTCTTGAACTTGAACATGACAGAATTGTAGAACATATATTTGTCAATGTTAGCAAAGGAAACACGTCGATTTGGCCAATCCATGATGGCTCCGACGATTGACAAGAAATGCCATCCTAGGATCACCGGTGTAGAGTCAACTTTCGTCGTCTTGACAATGTAGAAATCGACGGGGCTATGCAATCTCCAATCCTTATGGGCATGTCATAGGCGATCTCCTTTGGTGTAGCACAAGTCTCATCAGCCATGCTAATTTTTGTTCGGGTACGGTGCATGTGCTAAGGCAGACTCTGGAGTCACAAAGAATGTCTTTAAACTCGACTCCACGGATGTTGCAAATGATGATAAACTGACCTTGTTCTTGGATCTTATGGAGACTTCGAACGGGTATTCCGTCCATAGCATTCGCGAAAAAATCTTCTATCTTTGAGATAGATTCTTTGCTTTCACAAAAGAAGTGACCAATCATGTGGTCCATCCAAGCTCTAGAAAACGTGGTTCCTCGAGGTAGATCAAGAACCACGTTGTTTAATTCCTCTAACTTCTCCCGCCTAATCTTGTTCGGGTACCTTTTGTGTTTCTCGGGATGAAATTAACAAATATCATAAGACGTACCATATGGTGTGGATGAATGTCTTGCTCTCATGAAGTAGGTACGTATGTATTCTCTACTACCCTTGCTGTAGCGGAAGAAATCTTGTAGACAACCTCTTTCCCACACGTCCGGGAAAGGCATGAACATCAGGATCGATTTCACGAAGTTGTTAAATTCGATCAATTTTTCTCGGGAGATGTTTTGTGTCCTTGGCTTCTCGGGTTTTGCACTTGTCGGAGGTGTTGGTTCAAAGGCCGAGTAGGACTCATAGTAAAATTTTGTGGTGTCAAAACAGTAGTAGGAATCGATATAAGCCATATCGATCTTCCTTGGCGGGCTCCTTTGAAGTGTTGTTCAAGAAGAGGATGCGGCTTCGTCATGAGCTTGAATCACCTTGCAAGGTGCATCTGAATCAATTTACAAGTTGCTTGAGGGCTCTGTTGAAGCTTGAGTATCGATGGAGAAGGCAGCTTGCTCGAAGAAGGATGATCGGGACACAAGGGGTCCAAAGAGAGGCTATCAGGAGCTGACCGCGGGCAGAGGTGATGCGCCCGCGGTAAAAGATAGGTTGGCCGCAAGCAGAGAGCACTCGCCAGCGGCGAATGGAGGTTTGGCCGCAGGTAGGAGGCTCGCGACAGCGGCATATGGGCTTCGTGGGGGTTCGCTCGGTTCGTCGTCTTCTTCGTCTCCAAAGGTGTTTTCTGGTTCTAAAAGGTCATTTGGATTATTTTCTAGGTCAGGGGTAGGAACATCAAGTGTTGTATCATGCTCCTCATGATCTTTCGAACGTTTATCCACTTTCTCTTCCACTTTATCAATAGAATAAATGAGACGATCTAGTGTAAGATCGAGCTCTCTTGACTTGTCTTTAACTTCTCCTACTCCTTCCCATAGCTTGAGGGTGTAGTCGTAGGCGGTGTTTATGTCGTCATTGATGGAATTTTCCAAATCATCAAGCTAGTAGTTTAAAGTATGTATCTCATCATTAGCTTTTCGGATATCGAACTTTTGTCTTCCTTGCTCCTTTTCAACGAGTTCCATCCTCTCGTTGAGTGTTGCAGTGTATTTTAGGATATGCTCTTCAAGGATTTTGACGTGGGCAGCAAGATCATCGAATTTCTTGTTTAATTCGGCCGAGATGGAATTTATCTTCTCATTCAAAGCAGCTACGGACTTAGTTTGGGATTCGATGGTTTTGTTGATAATTTCTCCGAGTCGCTCCAAACGAGCGTTGAATTCCAAGCTATAATCATGCTGGTTCAAGATTTGATGAGGAATACGGTATGAGTTTTGTCGAGAGTTGACAAACGGAGACGCAAAAGGCTCGTCTCAAGAATAAGGATGCTCGTAGCATCCTCGAAAATAGTTGGTCGGGGCCGGTTTCCGATCCATGTAGAACGAGTCACAATTTGTGTGTGAATCGTGAGAGTAGTCAGCACAAGGTGGGTAGTAGAATCCATGCTCTAGAGGCGAATTCATGTTTCAAAGCCTGAAACGAAGAAAAACAAAAACAAAATTAAAAAGAAAAGTATCTTCTATCGTCGATTTGCTAACCTCTAAGGTGTGACAGAAATATAGCGATTACCTCCCCGGCAACGGCGCCAAAAACTTGATGTGATCGGATTGGTATCCATAACTTCAGGTTTTAAATTTATAAACCTTAAAAGTTTGCAAGTGCACATATGTGCATTGTAGCACTTAAGGTATCGATCCACAGGGAGGGAATGCTTTTCTGTGAAACCTTAAACAGAGAATTAGCACGGAAGTCTAGAACGAGGATATGTTTTTGTAGGGTTTTTGTGTCAAAAATTGTAAAGAACAAAAAACGGAAAATTGCTTGTAAATTGAGTTTTGAAAATCGATGGCATAAACTAAAAAAGAAAAAACGCTTTGTAAACTATAATAAAACGATGTTGGGTCGACAAATATATCTTAGGGGATGTTCGATTCAAACACGGTACCTAAGCTATTAGAAACAATTGATTCTAGTAACTCCACGAACTGAACATAATAAATGGCGTATCCTACTTTCGTACATCCTACGCAGCAAAAAGTTATATACTCAACCAGTAGCTTTCGTATCCGGTCGCGCATATATTTATGATGTTCACGCTGGTTTTTGAACATTCACAACACTCCATAAGTATACTTTCGTATCTTATGACGCGACACGCTCTTATAGATGAACGATTCGGGTGGTTAGATTCAGCACTTTTGGTGGTTCTTATAACACCTAGAAATCAGCCTCTTGTTCATGACGCTAGATTCATGTATTAACAACGATCTATAAGAAAGATTTCTAGAATACATCTAGGGTTTTACCTTGTGAAATCCTTATCGAACTTAGAATTCCCCTTTGATAATCCCTTTAAACTCAATGATGAAACTACTCAAGCATAATTGAAATAAAAGACATGATTAAATTAAATGCAAGAGATTGATGAAGGGGATTCTCAATTTTAAGAACTAAGTCCGGAGAAAACCTCTTCACCAATCTCGAAGAGTATAGAACAAAAATTAAAGAGCAAAAAGTAAGAACAAAACTAATCTAAAATGGTGTGAAAGCAAGCACACGAAATTAGGTCTCTAAAACACATATTTATAGGTCTTCTCTCTTGCTTTTGTCGGTCTTTACGGTTTTGAGTTGACGGGATTTGAACGGGATTTGCAAATGGGCTTACGGGACCGAACAGGGGCTGGCCGCTGGTCCATGACTTCTGACCGCGGTGAATCACTCCTTGGCCACGGGTGGAGAGCTTCTGCCCGCGGTGAACTGCCTCTTGGCCGCGGGTGGAGAGCTTCTGCCCGTGGTGAACTGAGACGTCTTGTTCTTGATGCATCTTTTGATTGAACCGTTAGATCGTCCTCAAATCACTTGGAATGGAAAGATAGTTGGTCCTTCTTGAATATCTACAAAATTTGGATGGATCAGACGGTGAGAAGAACCTATTTGGCAGTTAAACTTCTGACGGTTTGACTCTGAACCAAAAATCTGAGTTTTCTCCACTTTGCAATGATTTTGCCGAACTTCAAAAGAGTTTTGAAATTACAAATATGCAAAAATCTTGAGAAAAACATATAAAAGCGAATGAAACACTTATTAAAGTGTTCTAAAATAAATGGTTAAATGGTTAAAAATAATGTGTTATCAATAACTCTTGAACTTCTTGGCTCTTGATCTTCAATTTTCGTCACTCCTTTTCGGCAGCAAATAAACTCATTTGTTTTGGGCATTTTGGGTCTTTATCATGTCCAACAGAGGCTGGACTTGATTGGTAACATCCCCAAATGATTTATGAATGTTCTCTTTGCCCAAACTGTCTTGAATCGGCCCGTTAAGTGCCTCCTCAAGTTGTATGACTTGTGATCTTGTAGCTGGTCGATGCGTATGGATTGTTATACAAAAATCTCGCTTTAAATTTATAAACCTAAAAGCCTGCAAGTGCACATATGTGCATTGTAGTACTTGAGGTATCAATCCACAGGAAGAGAGAGTTGTTATGCGAGACCTTAGACAAGGAATAGCAAGGAAGTCTAAGACTATAAATAAGGTTTTGTAGGTTTTTGTCAGGAAATTGTAAAGAACTTAAAAACAGAAAATTGCTTGTAAACTAGACTAAAAAAATCGATGGCATAAATTAAACGGAAAAACGATTTGTAAACTATATTAAAATGATGTTGAGTCGATAGGGATATCTTAAGGTATGCTCGATTCAATCACGGGGACCTAAGCTCTTTAATAACAATTGATTCTAGATTTTAACTCCACGAACTGAACATAATAAATGGCGTAGCCTACTTTCGTACATCCGATGCACCAACGATCTATACACTCGACCAGTAGCTTTCGTCTTTAGCCGCACGAAAAATCGTGTTATTCGCGTTGGTTCTTCTTAGTTCACGGCACTCCGTAAGTATACTTTCATATCTTACGACGCGACACACTCTTATAGATGAACGGTTTGGGTGTTTTTAGATTCAACACGTTTGGTGGTACTTAACATCTATGAATCATCTCAAGTTCATGACACTAGATTTAGCATTAAAAACTATCCAAAAGAAAGAGCTCTATAATTCGGCTAGGTTTACCTCATGAAATCCTTATCGAACATAGGATTCCCCTTTGATAATCCCTTTAAACTCAACGACTAAACTACTCGCAAAAACTGGAATTGAAAAACATAATTTAATAAAAGGTTGATGAAGGAGTCTTTCGAATTTAAGAACGATGTCAGGAGAGAACCTCTTCACCAACCTCGAAAAGTAAAGAACAAGAATTTAAGAGTAAAAACCAAGAACAAAACTAAACTAAAATGGTGTAAAAGCAAGCACACAAAATTAGATCTTCTAAGAAGCATATTTATAGGTGTCACTACAAGAAAACACGCTAGAACCGACGGCAAAATCCGTCGGTTTCCCGTCGGAAACGGCCATTTCCGACGGATTTCCGACGGATTTTGGCCGTCGGTTCTATCTCGTCGGAAAAGAAAATCCGTCGGAAATCCGTCGGAAATTTCCGACGGATTTCCGACGGCTGAATTACCGACGGATTTCCGACAAGTTATCCGTCGGTAATAATTCCGACGATAAACCGAGGGATTTCCGACGGTCTAATTTCCGACGGATTTCCGACGGATTATTTACCGACGGATTTCCGACGGATTATTTACCGACGGA
>PKML01066676.1:2078-72076 GCA_002933935.1 Eutrema yunnanense | reverse complement strand
AAAAAAAAAAAAAAAAAATCACCGAGTTACTACCCACGTGCTCGATTCCAGTATGTAATATGAACTACGAATGGCTTGATCCTTCTTTCGAAGGTACGTAGGCAGCCCTCACAAGGCGCAGCTATAACATTAATAAAATTCAAAGCCAAACTTTACGTTTGCCGAACTCCAACAGTTTGTATTTTTAAGTCAAACTTTACGTTTGCCGAACTTCAACAGTTTGTATTTTTAAGTCAAACTTTACGTTTGCCGAACTTCAACAGTTTGTATTTTTAAGTCAAACTTTACGTTTGCCGAACTTCAACAGCTCGCACCTTCAAAGCCAAACTTTACATTTGCCGAACTCCAAACAGTTCGTATTTTTCAAAAAGACAAACTTTATGTTTGCCGAACTCTAACAGTTCGTACTTTCAACCACAACGGTAACATATCAACGTCCTGGCCAGACGATCAAATAAGCCGAGCTTAGCTCGCACGCATCCTCATGATGCAATGGATAATACACTTTCCACATTCGAAGCCGAGATCAGTCTCGCACCAACTTCTCAGATTATCCGAGCCAAATAAGCCGAGTCCGTCTCGCACACTCGGATTCAATGTGAGAAACCTAGAGCATATTAAGATGAGCTGTTCACGTACTCTTAAAACTAAAACTCTAGGGCCAAGCCGAACGTCTCTCCTCGCAAATCTAAGCCGACTTCTCAACAGTCGCAAAATTAAAGTAAGCCGATTTCTCAACAATCGCAAAAAACGGTAAGCCGATTTCTCAACAACCGCAAAACCATTAAGCCGATCTACAATATGGATTGCCGACCTCGAACAGGTTTAGTCGAACTTGTCCTCTTCACCCGGCTAAGACCGTACTGCTTATGGCACCATTGTGTATGATAAATTCGAGAAGTTCGTATTATGTACGACTTCAAATATATCAGAACTCGGCATAAAAAGAATGACTTAAGAAACAACTAAGTATAGACACTCGAGAATAGAAATTCAGATCCGCAAAATATAAATATTCATTAAAAAGCCCCCGGGCAAAATGGATACCGGACTTTAAAAACCCCCCGGTCCAAGAGGTCAAGTTATAAGCCCCATCGGGCAAAAGAAAACAGCAATTACAAAGGATAAAGACAATAAAAAGGGCGACCTAAACGTCTTGCCTCCGCATCGCATCAGCTTGCTCCGCCGAAACCGAAGCTCGGTTAGACCCGAACTCATCCAGGCCCGGTGGGACTTCATTACCCAGCGAAGGCGAAATCCCCGGATGCACTAGATCTGTGAAAGGCGAGACAGCTAGGTTCGCATCTTCCATTTCGCGGAGATCGATCGCCGCATACTCTGCCGATTTCTCGGCCTTGAGCTTCTCGAGCTTCTCAATACGGGACGGCGGGACGACGATACCGTGCTTCGTCCTGAGGCTCTCACAAAAAGTAAGGATCCCATGGAGTTGATTAACGGCAAGGAACGGCTTCTTTGCCTGATCAACCGCTGCCAGATGATCCTTGACCTTCTGGAGTCGAACCTGACACTTTTCAGTAACCGCTTTCCTTTTTGAGATCTGCTGGGTACGGCCGGCCCTCAGTCGCGAAGTCTCCGCGAACAGCTTTACCGAGAGCGCGTCTTTTTCCAACTCCAGTTCGGCGTTGGATCTCTTCAGTGCAGCGATTTCGCGAGTCAGCTCGGCTACCGCGCGGTCACCCGCCTCCACCCTATCCTCGGAAACGCGGAGTTCATTGCGAAGTTCCACGGCTTGAACCCGCGCCTCGAGAGCCTTACGGCGGGAGTCTCCAAGCTCACGGTCGTAGGACCCGACGATCGCGTTCGTCTGGGCCACCATCTGTCAAAATAACGAACTTCAGAAACAAGACTTCAAATAAAAAAAAAGAAAAACAACAACGAACTCAAAAGAGCGGATTTTTACCTCAGCAGTCGTCTGGGCCAGTTTCCTGTAGGCGCCAGACTGGTGAAGGCAATCGATCGACGGAAGGAAGTCCGGTCCGAAGCTCAAACGCCGATACGATTCGGCGTAGTCCCAGGCGCCGTCCGCAGGATCTGACGCACAGTGCCTTTTGCGAGCAGGAGAATCATCTGACAGAACGACTGTGTCCTCCTCGACCCGATGGGGGTCGGTATCTTCACCGCCCTCGGCACGCCCAGTACCGACTCCAGCAGTTGATCCAGCAGCCTGCCGAGACCTTCTCTTCTTTTTTCTTCTCTTCTTTTCAGACGGAAGAGAAGGGTGTTCCCCAGCAGGAGCCCGTTCCTCAGCAGGAACCTCCTCTTGACCACGTTCAGCCGGAACCTCGGGGTTCGCATGTTCGGCAAACAGAGGAACCCGTTCCCCAGCAGGAACGCTTCCTTCACCGATCTCCTCATCGGCTGTCGGAACGTCAGGGCTTACATGTTCGGCCCTCAAAGGAACATCCGCATCCATCTCGTCATCCATCTCGGCAGAGAGATCCGGGATATCATCGAACTTCATCTTACGTTTACGAGATGGGTTTGCTGCAGAAAGGAGAAATAACCCTGATAAACAAGGAAAAGAGTACACCACCGAACTGCGAAAAGAGGATCATTAACATACCTTTAAGGGCTCTTTTAGCTTTTAAATCAAGCTTCTCTTGGTAAGCTTCAGGCCACCGAACTTTACCGGCCTCACTTAATCGCTTCACCTGAACAAAAGTAAACCCTGGTGTGGTGATAAGAAAACCCGGTGCGTGACGATCTGAAAGCAAAAAGGAAAAATATAACTTAGGCAAAACAAGGTTACGAATAAAAATCAAGAAACTAAGGACTACCAATGGGGGTCCTCCATTGAGTTCGGTAGCTCCCGCCTGGGTGCTCAACAGAAGATTCGTCAATCTTCAAATAAAAGTACCGAGCATTCCAGTAATTTACTTTGCTCGGCTTATTTCCGGTAACAAGATCACACTCCGGCTGATATGATTCCGGACACGGAGGTTCCTATCGAGGAACAAGACGAGGCATTCAGCATTCAGGAAGGAGCAATCACCCGCGCAAAGGCAAGGAAATTGGCGGAAGCAGTTCGGGGCTTACTTGGCGAAATTCGGATCGAGGAGGATCAGCNTCGTCAGGTGCGCCGCACCTCTCCAAAGTAACCCGGATCGTCTCTGCAGTCGACCGAGACGGTCCAACACTCGCAGGTTTTTCGACCACCCGTCCAGTAGCCGACCTGGGAATATCACATTGACGAACTCCTGGTGATACAGCATGATAATCAGGACAGGCAGCATCATCGCCCTCCGCAAGACGAGCCGCGAATTCTCGATCTACCAGAATCTGTTCATCTGATCCATCCCCTTCCCCTTCAAATTCACCCTCATCAACAAGCTGAGGAACCTCGATCGTGACCCTTGGATTACTCGGCTCGGCGGCAGCGACCCTGGAGCTATTCGCTTCACCGCGACGCGAGTTGTGTCCGAACAATTCTTGCATATCCGAGCTCAAAACAGAATCATCCATGAAACGTCTAAGGTCTGGGAAGTCTCGATTCGGAGATCGGTCGCCAACAGAAATAGAGTCATCTTCAGAAGTCATCTCGATCAAAAGAAAGGACTGATGAAGAACAGTTGAAGATTGATGAAGAACAGTTGAAGATCGGCCGGAAAATTCGAAAATCTTCAAGCAGATCGGAGAAATCGCGGCGGAGAAGACGATCGAAGAACTGAGAAAGAAAAAATAAATTCTAGAGAGAAGGGAGAGCGTTTAGAGAGAGAAAGTACCTTTATCTTTCGGAAGCGAAGCAGAAGTGAAAGGAGTTGAGGTTCTCCCGATATATATAGAGAAAAAAGTAATGATGATTCCTCGAAATTCGCGAAACGAAGAAGACAAATCGACATGCGACTCCTCGATTTCCACGACTAAAGAAGATGAAACGACACCCTCTTTTCGAGAAAAATCCATCGAACTCGAACATTCAGGATGGATACCGAGGTCCACGAGACAAATCCTCCAAACTTGCGAGCAATCACGGATCAATCTACCGAACTCGAAAGTTCATAAAAATCAACTCAACCGTGAGCATCCCGAATTCGCCGAACTCGAAATAGAATCTGATCAGATCGTACCGATCTCAATTCCAACCGAGCTAAAGAATGCCCCATTAAATTCACCGAACTCATAAACTCCCTCGCCGAACTGAGGGGGGGACCAATTGTTAGAGGGGGGATTAGCACCCCCTGGTTTAACTCGGTTCGAACCGAGATCGGTTCAGTCGAGACCGGTCTACGATGGTTCGGATCAAAGACAAGTCGGCCCGAAAACATTGGGCCGAGCTCGGAATCTCGCTGAAAGCCCATCTCGGTTACCGATCTAGGCCCATCACAAGCCCGGCCCGTTACAACAGACGATCCGGAATATTTCCCTTTTCCCACCGATCTCGGGAAAGGAAATATTCTATTTGGTCGACTCTTCGAGATATCAGGAACTTATCCTTATCTCGGAGAGAAAACCGGAAGATTTCCTTTTCCTAATCGAACTCGGAAAAAGAGAAATCTTCCTTTCAACCGCCTCCAAGACATTATAAATAGAGGAGAAGGCTCATTCATTGAGGACATCCCATAACTTCCGCAGAGACCAGAGAGAATTCGAGAGAGCTACATACCGATCTCAAGTTCTCCATCTTTGCAATCTTACTAAACTCTGTTGTAACACCGATTCTTGATCAATAAACGAGATTCCGATTAAAGTACTGTTTTACCCCTTTTGTGTGATTTACGGATCAACAGATACTAGAAATAGTGTAAAAGCACACTGGTCGAATTTCATCATAGAAGTTTGTCCTTGCTCCCTATACACTACAAGAAAACACAGTTTTTGCGACCACCAAAGCAGTCACAAAATGGTCGCAAATTACTCATTTGCGACTATTTTGGGACTAAAAAAAATAGTCGCAAATATTTGGTCGCTAAATAAAGTGGTCACAAAATAGTCACTCTTTTGCGACTAATATGTGACACCCATTATCAGTCCTAATTATAGACTTATTTGCGACTACTTGTAAAAAAAATAATTACAAAAAAATCAAAAAAAAAAATTTTATTTATGAAATTAATTAAGTACAGGAAAAAAAAATGAAAAAAAATAAACCACGCCGCCGGAAACCTCCCCTTCCGATCTCTTCTCCCCGTGTTACACCTCCCCTTCCGATCTCGGCTCCGAGAATCCTCTCTCCAACAGCCTCGTCTCCCTCTCTCCAACACCCTCGTTCCGGTGAGAAGACCAACCCTCGATCCGGTGAGAAGGAAACCCTAGTCGGGCCGACGGGCAACAAGCCCAGCCTCTCCTATCGCCACCGTCAGACTCCTCCAGAGCCGTTTTAGTCGCGAATCCTCCTCAGCTCACAACGCACACCCACCGAACCCCTCGCCGACTTCCACCACGAATGGCGGCTGATCAGATCTACAATTCCTCTCCGTTAACCGCTCACTGCCTCCTCCTCCTCCTCCGAGATGAAGCTTCTCGTTGACAGCATCAAATCTGGAAAAAAAGAGTTAGATAAACTCAATTAAAAAAGGAAGAGAAGGAAGAAGAAGAAGAAGAAGAGAAGAAGAAGAAGATCGTACGAAGGAGAGAGAGAAAGAGAAGGAAGAAGATCTTAGGAAGAGAGAGAGAAAAAAGGAAAATCAATTTAAAAAAAAAAGATAAAGCAAGTGAGATTCTCCACCGTTGGATTAAATCAATCAACAATGGAGGATCTCAATCCTTGTCTCAATGAACTAGCCAATGAGAAGCTTTTATTATTTATGTCATTTTGTCGCAAATTAGTCACATATTTTACAATTTAAGATTTAGAATTTATGATTAAGGGTTAGAAGTTTAGGGTTTAGAATTTAGGATTTATAAAATGATTATATTTAAAAAATTGTAAGTGTTGAATTTTTTTTGTATATTATTTGATGTTTTTGTATATTATTTGATGTTTATTTTAAAAAATCGAGTGGAGTTGCTAAACCGAAACAAACCAGTCACAAATTTGGGAGTACTTTTGATAGTCTTTAAACAGTCGCAAATAAGCGACTCTGGTCTGACTAATTTTTTTTTAGTTGGTAATTTGGGACTATTGTGCATCTGATTTATGTGTAGTCGCATATTAGTCGCAAATAAGTCACAATAATGTCCCTCTTTTTTGCGACTAAAAAAATAGTTGCAAATGGTAGTCACAAAAACTGTTTTTTCTTGTAGTGATAAAATTGTGTTTCAATTTGAAAAGAAAACACGAAAATGCAAAGACTCATGAAATAAAAGTGGTTAGTGAGGGATGAAATCCTCCCCTAGACTTAAATCACATTGTCCACACTGTGAAACAAATTGGGACATGATGGAAAAGGGTTTAGAAAACTTACCTGGAGGTGGTTGTATGGGGAGGTGGTGGAGGCGATGGGTGTTTGTATGGCCAAATTAGAACTTGGATTTCTTGTTGTTTTGCCAAGTTGAATGCCATAGGAAGGGTTTTCTTCAAGTAGGATGTCCAGTGACGAGGTGGAGTTGGGTTTGGAACTGTGAAACATAGTGGTGGAACGAGGTGAGTTGCGGATGGAGTCACCATGCCAGGATTGGTCGGGGTCATGGTGGTACGGGGTTTTGCCGGGGGTCTGGAAAATCTCCCATCGTGAAAAGGGGTATGGCCGTGATTGGAGGGGACGTGGTCATGGCCAATAAGACAAAGTATTTTTGAGAGTGGTGTCACGAATTCTAATGATGCAAGCAAAAGAAATAAAAAAAATGGTTGTAAACTATGATAACAAAACGCTGGGTCTTCAGGGATATCGCAGAGGTTATGATTAATTCAAACAAGTTAACAAAGCTTCTAATTGATTCTAGCTCAAAGTTTCCTAAACTCGAACACGAAATTGTGGTTAACCTATATTTATTGAGCTAGACACCTATTCTCTAACAACTTAGCTACTCAACATTCGTTGGTAGCCACGCAGCAGATCACGCAATAAATTCAAGTTCATCATAACGTTAAACAAAGCTCTATAAGTATGCTTTCGTATCTTATAGTGGATTTATTAATCCGATTAATTAACTCAGCACAACATTGGTTTTATTAATCCTAAGATCAGTAGCTAGTTCATGACGCTAATTCCATGCAATAAGAACAAACCTAAAAGAAAAAACTTCTAGAAATCGAGCTATGTTCAATACTTGTAATTCTTATCAATCATGAAATCCTCTTTGATTAAAATCCCCTTAAACCCAACTAATAAACAACTCAGACATAATCATGCAAAACAAAAACGATTTTATAATTTGCATAATCAATAAATCAAAATATAAATAAAGAGGATTCAAGAGAAATCTCTATCTCCCTAAACTAAGAACAAAGAGCAAAAGTAAAAGAGTTTGATGGCTCAAATTCGTAACTAAGGGAGGTACACATTTTTGAGACCTAAAAACAACATATATAGGTCTTGAGGTCTTCAAGAGTCATCTAGGGCTTTTCCTTATCCTAAACGGAAATGAATTTGAAGTGAGCTTTGCAAACGGTCTGAACCGGGACATTACTGGGCTGGCCGCATGGACAAACTTCCGCCTGCGGTGAAACACACTCTGGCCGCACTCACGAACCTTCAGGTCGCGGCCAGGAGTGGTTTCTCCATACTCCTGCTTCCATTCGACAGCTTGACGGGGCTTCAATGAACTTCATGTAACTTGATATTGAACCGTTGGATCATCCTCAAACCAACTGCAAATGAAAGTTGGCTGATCCCTATATCTTTTGTCCAAAATTGGGCTTGATCAGACAGTGAGAAGGTCTTCATCAAAGGTCGAACTTCTGACTGACACGATCCTCCCAAGGATTCTTCACTCTTAAGTTGGTAAAATGGATAGATGTTGATTCAAAGAAGCCGTGAAGCCTCAAACATCAACGTGATGGATCGAATGGTCGCACAGAAGTTCCGGAAGACTTCTGATATTCTGGTTGATCCCTTGGATATGACACACGAAAACATATCGATTATAATCCCTTGCATATGACACACCAAGACGGATCGATTTGATCAATGGATATTACACACCATGATCGAAAGTTCTCAAGGAAATCGAAATGAGAATCATTCTCAAAGGTTTCTAAAAATAATTATTAAAACTTATATTTTTTCAAATGAGATTACATGAGTATTTATAGAAATGTTTGTGGTAAAAACTAGATAATAAATTGTCTTGAAAATCAAAAGGAATAAAGATAATGAGAATTCAACCCTTGGACTTCAAATGTGCTTCTTGATCCTCAAAGGTGACTTTTGATCTTCATTTTCGTCACTTTATTTGGGCAGCAAATAAAGTGCATAATTACGGGCCTTCTTGGAATTGTATTAGGCTCAAAGTTGGTTCGAATATATATCATCCCCAATGGATTTCTGAATATTATCCTTGTCCAAATCTCTTATATTAGCCCGTTAAGTACCTCCTTAAGTTGTTTAGCTCGAGCTCTTGTCATTGGCCCAACGGGTACAAGCAATGCATCCTCTTGATCTTACTTGCTGCTCATGATGATCACATCACTGACGGTCTTCATTTTTCCAAAAACAGGTCTTTTGCTCCAAATTGCAATGTTTTTGCCTTGATAACCTAAAAAGAGTTTTAGCACTACAAATATGCGAAAATCATAATAAAATGCTTAAAAACCGAGTAGAACACTTGTTAAAATGCTAAAAAACCGAATGAAAAATGTGTAAAAACACAATTATATCAGTTCGCCGACGACGTGATGGTTTTCTTTGATAGAAACATTAGATGATTTGGCTTCATGGTATGGTTTGCAAATGAACCGAGAGAAAACGCATCTATTCCATGCGGATTTGAACCATAGTGAATATAATGCTTTCTTTAGCTATCGATTCCCGGTTGGTTCCTTTCCCAATAGATACTTGGGTCTTCCACTAATGTATCAGAAGCTGCGAATAGCATAATACACTCCTCTCATTGAGAAGATCACAAGAATATTCATAGGTTGGGCGGTGAAATCCTTATCGTTTGCTGGCAGAATTCAGCTGATCAATTCAGTAATAACATGAACAATGAACTTCTGGACTACTACGTGTTCATGTTACCTAAGGGTCACTACAAGAAAACACAGTTTTTGCGACCACCAAAAGAGTCACAAAGTGGTCGCAAATGACTCATTTGCGACTATTTTGTGATCAAAAAACGTAGTCGCAAATATTTGGTCGCAAAATAAAATGGTCGCAAAACGGTCGCAAATTTGAGACTAATATGTGACTATAATATCAGTCCTAATTTAGAGACTGATTTTGTGACTACTTATAAAAAAAATATTAAAAAAAAAACAAAAACCAAAATTCAAAAAAAATAAAATTATTTATTAAATAAATTAATTAATTACAAAAAATGAAAAAAAATTAAAAATTAAAAATGAAAAATAAATGAAAAAAGAATCGCAGATCTTCTTTCCCTCGCCGGCGCCGTTCTTCGATCTTCTTCTCCCTCGCCGGCACCGACCTTCTCTCTTCTTCTCCCTCCATGGCCAGGATCTGCTCTGGTGGTGAACCAGTCCCGTGATATCGCCGGCACCGACCTTCGATCTTCTTCTCCCTCTTTCTCTTTCTCTTTCTCTTCCGCCTGGATCTTCTTCTCCCTCGTCGCGCTGATCTGCTCCTCCCCCATCTTCGCCGGCGCCGTCGTCCCTGGATCTGGAAAAAAAGAGATGGATTGTTCTTTAATCACAAAAATGGAAGAGAAAAGATCTGGAAAAAAAACAAGGAAGGAAGAAGAAGAAAAAAGAATCGTAGGAAGGAGAGAGAAAAAGAGAAGGAAGAAGAAGAAACAATTAAAAAAAAAAAACAGTTTAAATCATCCACCGTTGGATTAAACCAATCAACGGTGGAGATCTCAATCCTCGTCTCAATAAAGTAACCAATGAGACGCTTTTATTTTTTTTTGTCATTTGGTCGCAAATTAGTCGCAAATTTGTGACTATTTTGTGACTCCAATTAGAAAATTCGACTAGAGTTGCAAATCAGTCCCAAATTTGGGACTATTTTGTGACTACTTATACATGTTATGGGTATAATCAAAAATCTTTACCCTAAATTCTAAACTTTAAGACCCTATAAGATTTGAATATCACTATACAATGATTATGTGTATATAGATGTTCAAAAATATGTTAAAACTTAAAAATAAATAAATTTTAAAAAAATTTCTATTTTTGAAAATCATTCCTTATAAAACACATGTAACACTTAGTAGATGTTATGATTAGATTGAAATTTTTGTAAGTGTTATATTTTTTTGTTTATTATTTGATGTTTATGTGTAAGATCTATTTATAATTTAAGATTTATAGTTTATGATTAAGGGTTAGAGGTTTATGGTTTAGAATTTAGGATTTATAAAAAGGATTATAAATGATCATATTAAAAAAAATTGTAAGTTTGAATTTTTTGTATATTATTTGATGTTTATGTGTAAGATTTAACTTAAAATTTAAGATTTAGATCAAATTTATGATTAATGGTTAGAGGTTTAGGGTTTAGGATTAAGAGTTTGTGGTTTGTGGTTTGAGTTTAGAATTTATTGATTTCTATAAAAAAAAATCAAGTGGAGTTGCAAATTAGTCCCAAATTTGGGACTATTTTGTGACTACTATTAAAACGTAGTCGCAAATTTGAGACAACTTTGTGACTCGTATTAAAAAAAATCGTGTGGAGTCGCTAAAGAGTCCCAAATTTGAGACCAATTTGTGACAATCAAAATCTTTTAACCTAAACCCTAAACTTTAAGAACCTATAAGGTTTGAATATGATTTTACAATGATTTTGTGTATATCTAGCATTTCAAAAAATTGTTAAAACTTAAAATAAATAAATTTTGAGAGAATTTTGATCTTTCAAAATTATTTCTTATATAACACATGTAACACTTAGTAGATTTAGAATTTATGATTAAGGGTTAGAGGTTTATGATTTAAGATATAGAGTTTATGATTGAGAGTTAGATGTTTATGATTTAAGATTTATAGTTTATGATTTAAGATTTAGGGTTTGCAAATTAGTGTACATGTTACCCTAAATCCTAAAATGATTATTTTTTTAAAAAATTGTAAGTGTTGAATATTTTGTATATTATTTGATGTTTATGTGTAAGATTTAGTTTACAATTTAATATTTTTGTATATTATTTATGTTTATGTGTAATATATATTTTACAATTTAAGATTTAGAGTTTATGATTAAGGGTTAGAGGTTTAGGGTTTAGAATTTAGGATTTATAAATGATTATATTTTTAAAAATAGTAACTTTGAATCTTTTTTATTATTATTTGAATTTTTGTATATTATTTGATGGTTTAGGGTTTAGAATTTAGAGTTTTTATTTTTTTAATATTATTTGATGTTTATTTAAAAAAAATTGAGTGGAGTTGCTAAACCGAAGCAAATCAGTCACAAATTTGGGACTACTTTTGAAAGTCCTTAAACAGTCGCAAATAAGCGACTCTTTTCTGACCAATTTTTTTAGTCGGTAATTTGGGACTCTTTTGCCACTGCAATACCAGTGGTCGCAAATCCGTTGCAAAGTGGTCACACTTTCGTCCCACTTTTTTGCGACAAAAAAAAGAGTCACAAAAAGTGGTCGCAAAAGCTGTTTTTTCTTGTAGTGGGTTGTGCTCAAGATTTCTCTGGTCTGGAGCTATTTAAAATAGATGTCTAGCTAAAGTATCTTGGACAACATTTTGCCTCCCAAAGAATGAAGGAGGACTAGGGTTGAGAGGTTATTCTGTTTGGAACACAACCCTTTGCTTACGGTTTATATGGTTGGTTTTTTCAAACAAAGGGTCTCTCTGGGTGTCGTGGCATAAACATCACCGTATAAGAAATATTAGCTTCTGGTCAGTTGAAAAACAAAAGTAACGATTCTTGGAGTTGGAAATCTTTGTTGAAGCTAAGAAGCATTGCTGAGAAATTTGTCAGATGCTCTGTAGGGAATGGGCAGTTGGCACGTTTTTGGTTTGATTCTTGGACCCTTCTTGGATCTCTCATCAATATGTTGGGTGCGAAAGGTCCGAGAAATCTAAGAATCCCCATTAATGCAACTGTGGAGGACGCAACTGATGGAAATGGGTGGAGGTTAGCAAATCCAAGATCAAATGAAGTTTAGGCTCTCCATATGCACATCACCACCATTCGCCATCCAAGATCATCATTTACGAAGGATTCTTACTCATGGACAGTGGAAAGGGTAAAGTGTCAGGGATTCTCCTCTAAGTTGACATAAGAAGCAAACAGACCTAGAGAAGAAGAGAAAGAATGGCACAAGTTAGTGTGGTTCAAAGGAGCAACTCATGCTATCATGTTTTGGACAACTCAGTTAGACATATTGCTTACTAAAAATAGGTTGGCAAATTTTGGAATGAACATACCCACAACATGTGTTCTATGTACATTAAACCCATCGACTCGGGACCATTTGTTGCTTAATTGCAGCTACATCAACGACATCTCGACAATGATCAAGCAAAGACTGCATCTTTCGATTTAAATATTTCATGACTAGTCATCTCTCCCAACGTGGGTAAAGGATTCATATGTGGAATCGTCATCGATGCTTCGTAAATTGGTTTCACAAACTACAATCTACGCCATACGGTTACATAGAAATCATGATCTATAATCACCAGGCTATTCCTTCTCTGTTTATGTTCAAATAGATTGATCGATGGGTTAAAAATACCATCACGGCAAAGTGGCTTAAGAAAAGCTTCAACAACTTAATGCTACTTTGGTTAAATTTGAGTTGTAACTCTACAAATCTTTGATACCTTGTTTTTAATTTTAATTTTAATTTTAATTTTTATTATTTTTATTTTTGTCAAGGTATCTACAAGACTACAAGTCGAAGTCGTGCTGAGCACTTTTTTTCTTTTTCTCTCTCCAAATTTTCTCTCTATCTTCTCTCTTCAACTTCGTCTCTGTTCTTCGCTTCTGGTTGACGTCGGTGGGCTTTCAAAGCCACGGCGTTAACCAGGTTTGTGTTTTATTGTTTTTTTGTCCTTCTCTTTGTCTAGCGTTGTAGTTTCTCTTTGGTTATGAGTTTTCGGAAAGCAGATCTAAGATCTAGTACGCCAGATCTGGAGTCGGTGGCTAAGCTTGAGGTTGATGTGTTTCTGTCGGCAGCACGTCTTCTTGGTAGTTCTCAAGATCTCGGCTGTGTAAAGGTTTCATTCTCGTTTCAGGCTTGGTCTTCTCGTCTTCGTTTTCGGTGGTTTTGTCTTTGGTTGCTTCTGTTGGTGAAGTCTCTGGATTGTGAAGGAGTGCTTTTCCTTGGATTGGCGAGCAACGGGACGGTAATCGTCAATAACTTCTGCCTTTGAGCAGGGTTTCCGGCTCGATTTTAAGGAAAAGGAGTTTCGGCTCTTATAGCATCAAGGCGTGGGAAGTCGTTTGGTAAAATCGTGTTTTCTTCGTCTTCCTCGGTTGGTCTGCTTGTGGTTCTAACTCGTGGCTCGGTTCGTCGGAGCAATATAATGAGTTTCTGCAAGGGTTTCAACTTCAATAAATCGTCTGTTTACTCTTAACTGTTAGTTTATCTTAAGTTTCCGGAGATATCCCTATTTTCTACCGGCTTTGGCTCCGGAAGTTGTCTTTGAACTTGCCGGCTTTTGGTTCCGGGAGTTGTGTTTGAACTCGCCGGCTTTTGGCTTAGTCTCTCTGTGTAATACCTTGTTTATGCATTCAATAAATTTCTAGATGACAAAAAAAAAAAAAAAAATCTACAAGACTACAAGTTGGCCATACAAAAAAATGGTCGATTACGGTCAAGTTAGTTGAATTGCTAGTCTGACCGGTTCGATAATTTAACCGCCGTCTCTTTCTTTTTTTCTCCTTTTTATATACATCTTGTTTCCATGAATCTGTTCCTTCTCCACGTCGTCAAAATCCAAAGCCGATGTCGACGGTGAGAAAGATCACTCTGAAGAGCTCCGATGGCGAGACCTTCGAAGTTGACGTAGCGGTGGCGCTAGAGTCGCAGACCATCAAGCATATGATTGAAGACGATTGTGCTGATAACGGCATCCCTCTTCCCAACGTCACCAGCAAGATCCTTTCGAAGGTTATCGAGTACTGTAAAAAGCATGTCGAGGCTGCTGGTAAGTCTGAAACCGCCGCTGCTGCTGTTACCGTCGCTTCCGCCTCCAGTGACGACGATCTCAAGACCTGGGACTCCGAGTTTATCAAAGTCGATCAGAGCACCCTCTTCGATCTCATCCTGGTTTGTCGATTATTGACTGTTTTCTTCTCGATTTGCGCTAGTTTTTCTCAGAAATTTGTTTCATGTTTTCGATTTTCATCTAGGGTTTGGAGATCTCGATTTCCGATTGAGATCTAATTAGTAATTATAGTGTTTATTTATATCGATCTCAAAATTTTGGATTTTAGTTTGGTTTCGATATCTCAGCTTCCGATTTATGGTATAATTTCAGGGTTCGTGGGATAACACAATTCTTAGATTTTTGTTAAGATCGATTTCTCACTTCCGACTTCTGATTTTTGTTAAGATCGATTTCTCACTTCCGACTTCTGATTTTAGGTTTTGCGTAGATAGATTTCTAATTTCAGTTTTAAGGATTGATTAAAGTGGGCAACATTGCATATATTCATTCAAGCACACCTTTTTATTCTGTCTTAAACAATGGATGGTGTTGCTTTTAATTAGGATTTGTTGTTATTGTTCTCTTTGTATGCACAATTCAATATGATTTGCTTGAACCGTTAAGTTCGGTCTTTATTCTGAAAGTTTGAATCTAAATTGGTTTCTCCTTGACTCTTTTTAGGCTGCTAACTACCTGAATATCAAGGGACTGTTGGACTTGACTTGCCAGACTGTGGCTGATATGATTAAAGGAAAAACGCCGGAAGAAATCCGCAAGACTTTCAATATCAAGAACGATTTCACGCCAGAGGAAGAAGAAGAGGTTCGCCGTGAGAACCAGTGGGCATTTGAATGATGAAGTAAGAAGAAATTGCCAAGCCGTGTGTCTCCCTGTTTAAATCTTTCGTCTTTGACTATATATATGTTCTCTTCTATGTGTTCGTTCTGATAAAAAATATTGCTTCAAATGTTATGCTATGAATGTTAATTAAATACTTAACTACCAAATATATGGAAGTTGTTACTCATAAGAGGGGATCGTTTTGAAATGGATCAAAACCAACCACTACTAAAATCGGTGTACCGAAAAAAATCTGAACTAAAATATGATATCATTTCCTACCTAAACAACACAAATATTTAATTTTTTACCTAAACTATCGATTCTAAACTAAATTATGCATTGACTATAAATTTGTTAGTCAACCTTCACGAAATGCTGACAAGACAGACATGGTGACCATTTGACGAGAACGACGTCATTTTAATTTGTTTTAAGTCAAAAAAAAAATACAAGAGCAAAATAGCGTCGTTTTCATTTGGGAAAAATTAAAATCGATTTTAATTTGCGATTAAAGACGGTGATAGAGTATCCGGCTCTGATTAGTTGTATGCGCATTGATCGGCCCATAACGCTGGTTCTGGTACACCACGATTCGGGTGTTTAATGGGTTAATTGGATCGAAGGAGATGGATTGGGAAGCCATTGAGCGGCGGAGGGAGAAAGAAGAGACGACGGAGGGAGAAAGGGTTTGCCATGTGTGCAAAGCTAGCTGACCCGCCGAACTCACTCGATGCGCCATCTGACGCTGTTTTCTCCATCGTGGGTTACCCATCCGATGTCTGCCACGTCCTCCTCGATCCAATCTCCGGCGCTTTATCCGGTCTAACTCCAGGCGGCGTCCTCGTCGATATGACAACCTATGAGTCTTCCTTAGCCGATGAGATATATGAAGCCGTTACCTCCGTGAATTGCTTTTCGATCGACGCTCATGTTTCCGGCGGAGATCTCGGTGCTAAGAACGGGAAGCTAGCGATATTCGGCGGAGGGGACGATAGACCACCGTGAAACGACTAGATCAGTTGTTTTCTCTGATGGGTAAAGTGAATTTCATGAGAACAAGCGGGAAAGGGCAATTCGCGAAGCTCGCGAATCAGATCACGATCGCTTCGACGATGTTAGGCCTCGTGGAAGGGATGATCTACGCTCCGGGCTCGAGATTAGGAAGTTTCTAGAAGCGATCTCGACCGGAGCTGCATGTTCAAAGTCGATAGATTTGTATGGAGATCGGATTCTAAAGAGATATTTCGATCCACGGTTATACGTGAACCATTTTGTCAAGGACAAACTCTAAATCGAAATCGATTTTAATTTTCCCCCAAATGGAAACGCCGCCGTTTTGTTCTTGTATATTTTTACTCTAGCCAAATTAAAACGATGCCATTCTCGTTAAATGGCCACCGTGTTTGCCGTGTCAGCATTTCGTGAAGGTTGACTAACATATTTGTAGTCAATGCATGATTTAGTTAGAATCGCTAGTTTAGGTAGAAAATTTGAATATTTGTGTCGTTTAGGTAGGAAATAGCACTCTATTTTAGTTCGGATTTTTTTCGGCACACCGATTTTAGTACAAGTTGATTTTGACCATTTTCCCCTCATAAGAGAGTGCTGGTTTTCTGTTAAATCTTCAATTATTCTGATAGGTTGTTGCTTGTCTCAGTATTACGAATCAATTGGGAAAACAAGCACAAGTGATTGATTTATTTGTCTTTCCATAAACATAGTCTTTCGGTCATTTTATTGAAGATCTTTAGGGATTCATTGCTTGTCATGCTTTTGTTCTCAAATTTGATGTTTGTGGATGAGTAGGATCAAATGCTCAGATGCCCTTTTTAGAAGAGCCGAATTCTCAAATGCCCCTGTTATAAAAACTAATTTTTTATTGATTTTTTTTTAAATCGATAAAGCGTTAACAGACTGCTCACCCTGAAAAAACTTTGTTAATTACAAACCCAACCAGCCATATCCACACCCAAATCCGCGCATTCCACACCCCATCCGCGACACTACACCAGACCCGCGATAACTGGTCGAATTCGATGAAATCGGGTCAAACCCCAAATAAGAACCTAATATTATTGAACTACTTCCACGAACTTGTGCAAAAAAACTCATCAATTTTCCCTCCTATTTGGTACAAAAAGGTACAACTAAAACTGAGTGGGAGTGATTTTCTGTGGATTCCTCGAATCAACTCTAAATATGGTTCGTTCTTCTTATTCTTCTGATTTCCAAAAAAAGTTTTGTATCTTTTATTTATGGGTTGCATAGAATGGAATTCGATTTTGTGTAGAATAGAATTCGATTTTAGTCTAGAGTTGTATATCGATTTTTTGTAGAATGGAATTCGATTTTTGTCTAGAGTTGGATTTCAGATGCTAATTGATTGTGTTAAAACTTCCTAGAATTTGTGTTATGGATTATGTTATGGCTATTGTCGAAGACATAGGGGGACACATCCGCTACCGGAAATTTATGAAAAATCACCCCAGAGCCGCCGCGAGATAACATAGTAGTCGATTATGAAGCTAATTAGTTAATGATGTGGTGGTCGCCTACATATACCTAGGAGGAAGACCAGCCATTGCAACATGAGAGGATGTTCTTTGGTCCAACTGAGTATAACAAGGGAATCAAGTTGGGAACAAGGTGTTATATCCACAAAGCAATGGAAAAATTGGAGACTATATGACTCAAACCCGATGAGATGAGGTGCTTTACAGAGCATCCGCAGTTCAAGCATTTTTGGCACATGTGTCTGCTGACATTGTGTTTGTTTTTCTTAGAGTCAGTTGTTTTATCGAGTCAAAATTGTTTTATTGAGTCAAAATTTGTTGGAGATAATGATCTTGTGCTTGAACCTATTGATGTGATTTTGTTTTTGAGTGCACAGTGTTACAGGACCAGCTCTAGATCGACTAATGAAAAATCCAAGGACTGACCAGTTGACTAGAAAACATCCATGTCTCCAGCAGAGTTCTTCTGAAACCTGAGCCAAATTTTTGCACTTCATCAATGTGGTTAGTGTCTTTTAGAGCTTGATTCATCATTCATATCTGATAAAGGAACCCATGTGTTTAGTGTTATGGTATCTCTCTCCCCTGTTATAAGTTGATAAATAAGAGCATAAAAGATTGAAATGATTTTCTTCTGAGTAGAGGGTTAGGAAAATTTCCAGCGATCCCATTATTCTATTTAAGAGGAAATGATCACACAAAGGTTTGGAAGCGAGGCTAGGATTTTCCTATGATGCCATTATTCGCCTACATCCTTTGATACATATAGAGGGAAGAACCGGGGATTTGGTGGCAAACACCATCAATATTCGCGTCTCATACCTTGATGTGTATATGCAAAGCATAAAATAAAATAAAAATGGAACATAATAAGAAATAAGTCTGGGGGAGAGAAATTGATACAAAAAGTGTGAAAAATGGTGGTTCCTTGTCATGATATTGTCTGGTAAAGAATCTAGAAGGCTCTTGAACATTAACTGCAGCGATGAAACTGGCGATGAAGGTTTTACTTGAACAAAGTTGTGGGATAATGTATGGAGTCTGGAAAAGCTGCGAATGTCTATGGAGAAGTACATGGTGGTTAGATAAAAAGCTGGTCAGGTGACATTTGGGTATTTGGAAAGAAGGTCATTTCGATGGTTCATGAACAAGTGAGTCTCCGCGTTTTCAAACCTCTTTCTCTGTTTAGTCTTCTATTTGCTTGAGGGCAAGCAAAGGCTAAGTCTGGGGGAGTTGATATATCATGGTTTTTACCCTGTTTAAACCATGATATAAGTCCTTTTATAGAGTCTTTTCTAGTGTTTTGTAGTATTTTAGAGTTTTTTACAGGTCTTAGCACGTTTGGAGCTTAATTGGAGATATTGGAGCTTTCTGGAACATTCTGGAGCGAAGCAGAAGATCCGTGTAGCTGAGACGTCAAAATCACCTGAGTATCGATCGATACTGCCTAGTATCGATCGATACCCGTCGAGGAAACTGAAGGATCGCGACTTAATGAAGAGTTGAAGAATTGCAGAATTGGCCAAGAAGACTTTGATATTTACAAGATGGCCCAGAACGTGTTTTAGGTTATAAATAGGATTTTACAGCCACTTGTTGAGGCTATGCCTTTTTATGCTTTATTTCTGTGTTTGATTTTACTTTGGTTTTAGAGAGACAAGTCTGAATCTCCCTTAGTCCGAGATCAGATCTCTAAACCCTTCTTTCTATTCTATTGATGATTTACTCAGACATGGAGAATGAAACAATCAACATAACTGAATAAATCATCAATAGAATAGAAAGAAGGGTTTAGAGATCTGATCTCGGACGAAGGGAGATTCAGACTTGTGTCTCTAAAACCAAAGTAAAATCAAACACATAAATAAAGCATAAAAAGGCATAGCCTCAACAAGTGGCTGTAAAATCCTATTTATAACCTAAAACACGTTCTGGGCCATCTTGTAAATATCAAAGTCTTCTGGGCCAATTCTGCAATTCTTCAACTCTTCATTAAGTCGCGATCCTTCAGTTTCCTCGACGGGTATCGATCGATACTAGGCAGTATCGATCGATACTCAGGTGATTTTGACGTCTCAGCTACACGGATCTTCTGCTTCGCTCCAGAATGTTCCAGAAAGCTCCAATATCTCCAATTAAGCTCCAAACGTGCTAAGACCTGTAAAAGACTCTAAAATACTACAAAACACTAGAAAAGACTCTATAAAAGGACTTATATCATGGCTTAAACAGGGTAAAAACCATGATATATCAACATGAAAATGGACCCAACACATAAGATGATGGGCATGTGGATGCTCCTTCTTCGGACGACAAGTACAAATAAGAGGAAGGAATGTTGGTTTGTTGTTAATGGCGTTCCCATCCGCTATTCCCTCAGAGAACATACACTCCTATCTGGATTAGACTGTCGCTCGTATCCATATGACTATGAGAAAATGGGTAGTAATGAGTTTAAGTTGATGCATTTTAAGAAAGAAACCATCCCCTCAATTGATGTTGTTGAAGAAAAGCTCGATAAGATTCGAGCTTGTTCAGATCGGTTGAAGATGTATGTCGTATACCTCTTATCTAGCATAATTAGTGGAAAGTCGAGGACCGGAAAGGGAGCACCATCTGTAAAGTCGTTTTTCTGAGAATTATGAACGATCTCAACGCGTGCCAAACGTTCCCATGGGGGTGGTTTTCCTTCGATGTGAATATGAAGGAAATTGATCATACAATGAATCATTTTAATGAGGTCATCGAAACAGATTCATGGACTTTTCCAAGCTTTGTTACTCCGTTGGAGGTAAATAATATGATTTTGAATGTGGATAAAAATTCATTTCCTAGTTTTTATGATTTTATTTGTTATTTCGTGTGTAATGTGTAGATCCTAGATTTTGAGGCAATTCCAAATCTGAAAATCAAATACAGAGAATATGTTAGAAGAGCAGAGAGGGATTGTCTTCGGATGTGCAAACAAAAGTTCCGACCATTAACACTCAAAAGTTTTCCTTTATCGGAACTATATGAAACAGTTGATGATACTAAGGTTGGAAATCATCATATTCATTATTTATTTATCATGTATTTGTTTTTAAATTGTATTTATTTATATTTACAGAACATTCACACTATCTTGCAACCATCCGTGGATGAGCAAGTTATGATTTCTCGAATTGTGGATGGGGAGTATGAGGAGCCAAATTTCGGTGATGTAGTTCCTGATAGTTGGTCGAAGCGTCTAATTGATGAAGGATATCCGATATTCTGGAAAGAGCTATTCAACATTGATGTTGCTGCCCGACGAGATGATAAGGAAAAGGTCCATCATCGTGCAGCGGCTACGGAGAATGTGATGGCTCCGATTGGATTTGTAAAGGAACAACTACCACCCTTTGCATTTATTTACCTTCATTTAATTATCATTTACAACATTTGTATCCGTCTAAACTCTAATTTGACCACAACTAGAACCACGAGTGGACATGTCAAAGTTTGAATATGCATGTAAAAATCAGTAAATAAACCGCAATAAAACCGTAATAAATCCGTTCAACCCACTTTGATGATTCTTCGGAAACATGAAAACATTTAGAGTATTTAATTGCTCATTTGCTTTACAACCGCTATCGATTTGATTTCACATAAATAAATGTTGATTTGATAGTGTAATATAGGTACAACTACCGCTTTGGAATTTATTTACCTTATTATGATGTTTTAATTGAAAATATTATTGGTTTTAATTGTCAATGTTGATTTGACCGGATATGCAAAAAGCAAATGAACAATTAAATCGAGTGGACACGTAACTGCCTTAAAATCGGGGATTTGACTATTTGATTTATTTTTTCCTTTCAATATAAATATAACAACGATTAATCTAATTAGTTCAGTCCAAAAATATCAAAAAGAGTCATGTCCAAAAACAAACTAAGATAAACAATAATAGTTAAGATAAAATTGAGAGGAAAGAGGTAAAAAAAGTTTAACGCTTTGTCTGCCTCGTGCTTGGCCATGTCATCTACGGTTGCTCTCGTTTCTGTTTCCCACCACCCACTTTTTCCTCAATCAGAGTGTCAACCTCAAACTCTTTTGGTTGTACCTAGTAATACCAAGTAATACGACATAGTATAACCGAAAAATAACAAGTAATACAAATCCAATTGAAACCATATTTCAAATACCTTTTGTTTTTTTATGGCCATGGTTTTTATTACGTCTAGTCTCGTACATCTTAGTTATCATCTTATTCTTGTCCTTCTCCATCTCAATTGCCACCTCACTTCTTTTCACTTCTCCACCTTCTCATTCTCCTTCCTTCGTACCGTTGATAAGCTCCAATGTAATACCATAAAGTACTAACAGGTTTGTCGATTGTAGTATTTAGGGGTCGAATCCACATAGACTCAAGAATCACACAATAGATTAAATAGGTTCGAATTAAGCTAAGTAAATCAATAAAACATGAAGCAATAAAGTAATTAAGAGTTGTAAATTCAATGAAGGAAGATAGGTTCAGGGTATTTATCAGGAAATCAGAGAATGCAAGTAAACCAATTAGTCAGGGTTCATGTTAAGCGCGGTTCTTGAACTCAAATCACTAAACTATAACTAACCAACTGTCGTTGCGAGAATTATCTAAATCTAAATATCAGAATTCCAAATTTCTTTGCAAATTCTAAAGTCTAAACCAGCGTTAAGTTCAGGTTTGATTTGTTCACAAAACAACTAAACCAAATCTCTTTGCAGATAGTTATTTTGCTCACCCTAGGTTCTATCAGATTATCAATTGCACTGTCGTGCCTAATCGATTAATCTAAGATCTAAGTTCCAGGTGATCAATCTAGAATTAGCTTTAAGGACAACATATGGTGAAGAACTAATTAAAATTATGAACCCTAACCAACTAATTAACCTAACATTCAAAGAGATCATTAATTGAGAACCCTAAACCTAACATGAGATCTACTCAGACATGGAGACAAACAAGATGATTGAATAAATCTCTGAAATTAATAATAAAAGAGAAAGAAAACAAGGGTTCGAAATCTTCTTTCGGACGAACAGAGTTTCAGACTTGTCTCCCTCAAAAGCTCCCTCAACTCAAAACCAAAGTAGAATCAAGCGTAGCCAAAAAGGTGGCTAAAAAACTTAATTATAATGCTAAAACACGTTTTGGGGCTTCTTGTAATTATTAAAGTCTTCTGGACCAAAGTATAAAATCTTCAGACTTGTAAAAAGTCGCGATCCTTCTCTTCATGCGATCAGTATCGACCGACACCATAAGTGGTATCGATCGATACACAGCTTCTGTGTCGACTCTTCAGGCTACATGATCCTTGCTTAGCTCCAAAATGCTCCAGAATGCTTCAATATCTCCAATTAAGCTCCAAACGTATCTAAGCCTGTAAAGACTCGAAAAGACTCCAAAAATACTAGAAAAACTCTATAAATAAGATCTATATCATGGTTAAAAGCGGGTAAAAACCATGATATATCAACCGTCTTTCTCAATTGGTAGAACTCCTCCTTGATTTACTCATTGTCCTTCACCAGTTCCCTTAATTGCCTCTTTCACATATGCTTCAACGGAGTTGAGCCTTGTATAAATGACATCCATGCGGTCTTTAATTTGGAAAAACTAATCATCCATTTTTTTTTCAAGCTCTCTAGCTGTTCCACAAATCCAATCGGAGCCACCACATTCTCCGCAGTTGCTGCATGATGATGTACCCTCTCCTTATCATCTCGTCGGGCAGCAACATCCATGTTGAATAGTTCTTTCCAGAATATCGGCTTCCCTTCATCAATTAGACGCTTCGACCAACTGTCAGGAACTACATCACCGAAATCCGGCTCCTCTTACTCCCCAACCACAATTCGAGACATCATAACTTGCTTATCCACGGATGGTTGTAAGATACTGTGAATGTTCTGTGAATATAAATAAATACAATTTAAAAACAAAGACATGATAAATAAATAATGAATATGATGATTTCCAATCTTAGTATCATCAAGTGTTTCATAAAGTTTCAAAAAAGGAAAACTTTTGAGTGTGAATGGTCGGAACTTTTGTTTGCACATCCGAGGATAATCCATCTATGCTCTTCTAACGTCTTCTGTGTATTTGATATTCAGATTTGGGATTGCCTCAAAAGCTAGAATCTACACATAGCACACGAAATTACACATAAAATCATAAAAACTAGGAAAGGAATACTTATCCACATTCAAAATCATATTATCTACCTCCAATGGAGTAACAAAGTTTGGAAAGGTCCATGAATCTGTTTTGATGATCCCATTGAAATGCTTCATTGTATGATAAGTTTCCTTCATATTCACATTGTAGGAAAACTGCCCCCACGGGAAAGTTTGGCACGCGTCAAGATCGTTCACAATTCTCAGAAAAACGGCTCTACCGATGGTGCTCCCTTTCCGGTCCTCGACTTTCAACTAGTTATGATAGATAAGAAGTAGACAACACACATCTTCAACCGATTTGAACTGTACAAACTCGCATCTTGTCGAGCTTTTCTTCAACAACAACAATTGAGGGGACGGTTCCTTTCTTAAAATGCCTCAAGTTAAACTCATTAATGCCCATTGTCTCAAAGTCATCTGGATACGGACGGCAGTCTAATCCAGATAAAAGTGCATGTTCTCTAAGGGAATAGCGGATGGGAACGCCATTAAATACAAACTAACATTATTTCCTTTTATTTGTACTTGTCTTCCAAAGAAGGAGCATCCAGATGCCCATCATCTTATGTGTTGGGTCCATTTTCATGGTTCGATGCATGTGCCAAAAATGCTTGAACTGCGGATACTCTGTAAACCACCTCAGTTCGTCAGGTTTAAGTCCTATAGACTCCGATTTTTCCACTGCTTTGTGGATATAACACCTTGTTCATAACTTGATTCCCTTGTTATACTCAGTTGGACCAAAGAACATCATCTCATGTTGCAATGGCTGATCTTCCTCATGGGTATACGTTGGCTGCCACATCACTAACTAATTAGCTTCAATGATGTTATCTCGTGGCGGTTCTGGGGCGAGTTTTCATAAATTGCCGGTAGAGGATGCGTCTCAATTTCTTAGACAAAAGCCATAACACAAGTTCTACGAAGTTATAACACAATCCATTAGCATCTGAAATCCAATTCTATACAAAAATCGAATTCCATTCTACACAAAATTGAATTCCATTCTATGCAACCCAGAAAAGTAGAAATCAAAAATATGAAACTTTTCTTGGAAATCAGAAGAATAAGCAGAACGAATCTGATTTAGAGTTGATTCGAGGAATCCGCAGAAAATCACTCCCACTCGGTCTTAGTTGTACCTTTTTGTATCAAATAGGAGGGAAAATTGATGATTTTTTTTGCACAAGTAGATAGAAGTAGTTCGACAATTTTAGGTTCTTATTTAGGTTTTGACTTCATCGAATTCGACCCGTTATCGCGGATTTGGTTTTGTGTTGCGGATGGGGTGTGGATATCGCGGGTTTGGATGTGGATATGGCTGGTTGGGTTTGTAATTAACAATTTTTTTTAAGGGTGAACAATCTTTTAATGCTTTATCGATTTAAAAGAAATTCAATTAAAAATTAGTTTTTATAACGGGGCGCATTTGATATGCGTATTTGACATCAATCATAAGAACCGTTTAGTACAATTTTTAGAATGTTTTTAAATCATTATAAAATCTCATATTTTCCGAATGTTTTTATTTGTGGTGGGTGATTGTAGAAAAAAAAAGAAAAAAATCACCGTTTGTTTTAAAGGGAATTTAATGAAAATTACTGCCGATATAATGGTAATTCTGATACAAGAATCTCAGCCTTAATCATTAAACAGAAAATGTAGTAACTTTCTGTTGGAAGCCGAGACTGAGAGTCTAACGAACCCTCCTGCAGTTAAGCCTGACCTCTTTACCATTCCCACTGATACTACTCATCTTGATCATAGACTTCACAAAAGCTCTCTCGTACTCTTCCATGGAACTCGCGTACTTGGCCACGAGTTTTTTAGTTGAGGGAGTTGTGAGAAGCGCTTGGTCGGATGAGAAGAGTGACTGGCCTTGCATAAGCATCTTGTAGTATACATTGTCGAATGACGTTGTGGTTGCATCCATTGTGGCTCCAGCGTTCTTCTCCTTGTTATGGGCTGGGCAAATTCCGTTCAAGCTGGCCGCGAATGATGGGTTTAGTGTTGGGTCGACCTGTTTTTGTGTGTTGAAGTTGTGGATCCTATTCTGGAACGATGAGCAGTGGGAGAATCCTAGTGTGTGTCCTCCTGTCATTTCATCAGAGCATTCCGAATTTATGATTATTAAGATCATCTCGAACTATATTTTTGTATTTGTAAATTGCAATGTTCATAAAATCGTTACAAACGCTGATCAGTATACTACCTAGTGTCTAAACTGTGTAGATGACTATTTATATTATTTTCCGTTACATATATTTATGTTATATCTTGTAGCATTCCTTAATAATTTCTTTTCATGAATTCTTAATTTGTCAAAATATTAAGCCAACGTCTACGCCAATTTTTTGAATTTTAGTATATCTTAAGTATACGAGAGAATGTAGAATACCCGAGAGAACAACAAGATCGTGCATGGAGAGGCCTCTTTGGCCAAAATTTTGTTGCAATTGAGATATGTTGAACGTAGGAGCTGGTAGTTGTCTTGTTTCTATTGCCTTTGATATTCTTCCATCCTTTCTCCCTTTTGGCACTTCCCACGTGGGCCCTCCTGACTATTATAACATCCAAACATAGTATTTAGAAGAATCATTCATTATAGTCATATAAAATAAAACTATTATTTGGAATATCAGATGGTGCGGGACTAACGAGAGCGACTGCATCTCGTGCAGCGAGTGAAAGGACGTCGGCACAAGAGACGACACCGGGACATTGCTCTTCTAATGCTTTCTTTGCATTGTCAATCACATAAAATGCATGGAGTGAGATGTTAGGAGGTCCATCTTTCTCTGCTTTGATCTTTCCCTTCGAGTCCAAAAGCACCGACGCATCACATCCCTTTAATCATCAAAAATATTCACCAACGTTATTTCTTTAGTATATACAGACATAAGATGGAATGATGACAAGGATGTGGTATGTAAGTAGTAGATACCCTAACGAAACAGTCGTGGAAATGCATCCTCAAGAGCGCAGCAGGGACAGTTTTGTCATTTGACATTGCTTTCTTGACTGCATTGGTGACAATGTGGTCGGCTTGTGGACATGACTGGTCGTAGTAGTGAGGACTGAGTGCTTCAAGGTCGAAAGAAACGGATAAGATGACCGTGAGAAGGAGATAGGGCAAATGTGCATTCATTTCGGAGTCGTAATTACTTACAATTTTTTTAAAAAAATTTCTTGATCTAAAGAAATGTATTTAGACTGAATATTTTGGGTTGCTTAGATGATGGAGAATTGACAAGATTTTATAGGCATAGCTAAAGGCGTTTAAGTTTTGGGTAATGGAGTTGTTAGTGAGACGATAAGGTTGTTAAGCAAATTAGGTCATGAAGACAAAGACTCGTTTGGTTGTGGTGGAGTAGAGTTTAAGCATTTGTTATTTAGATTCCTGAAAATGACAGATCAAAACAAAGGAAAAAAGTTCAACAGAGCAATAATATGTGTGCGGTAGAGAGATTTCTTTTCTACGTCGAAAATTAACGATTTTTTAAGAATGTTTATGGATTTTGACATTTGATATTGAAACTCTAATTAAATAACAAGGTACACTCGGTTCGGTTGTGGTGGAGTAGATTTCTAGCATTTATAAATTAGATTCCTGAAAATGACAGCCCAAAACAAAAGAAAAAAGTCCAATAGCAATAATATTGTGTACGTAAAAAATTAACGAATTTTTTAAGAAAGTTCGCATTTGACATTTGATATTACAACTCTAAACAACCAAGTCTGCTTTTTAAGACATTCGAACAACCAATAAGTAAGTATTTAATAATATTTAAGCAACCTACCAAATCCTGTCGAAACAGAAAAAAAAAAAACGTAATTGTTTGTTGAGTCCAGAAAGCAAAGTGCATGGTCTCTCTAAGACCATCAGCATTTGAAACTTGTGTCTCGTCGGAGACATATGTCTTCCCAAAAAGTTGATGACGTGTCGCGACGTGATTCGTCGCGACATAAAAAAAATCAATTTTTTTTTTTTAAAAGCGGAAGACATCCGAGTTGGGTCTCCAATGTGGGTGCTCTAACGGTATATGATTGACCCATTGTCCACATGTACATGTTAAGTGGATGCCTGTTTTCTTCTTCTTGTTCTCGAGCAGCGTTACCTATTAACTATTTATGTTTTTTATATGAACGAATATAAACTTTATTAGGTTCCAATTACATACTTAATTTGCAAGACTGATTTATATGTTTTCAAACAGGTCGGGGTTTGGGATTTTTATACATGGCAGCTGTGTTGTTGGAGTTTTGGTTGACTCACATAGTTTATAGATAAAAAAATACGCAACCGAATCAGTGCCATCTGCAAAACCGAAGACCGATCGTACGACGATGCTCTTATTGTGTGGTTTGCCACACGACCACCTTAACGATCCATCACGTCAAAGCTCAGCCAAGTTCTGTAATCAATCTCTTCGAAACTATTTTTCTTTTGATTCTTTAAACAAAAAGATGCATTATTTGTAAAAATGTTTTTTTTGGGTTCAAATATAATTTTACATTCAATTAAAAAAAAAAAAGTTATTGGAGTTTTGCGGAAATAGATGTTAATTTGTATAATTGGTCTCGAGATTGAAATTCGGTTGGAAGACAATTCCGAAGATTGACGACACAATGTGGTAACATTTGAAAACAAAATTACAAAAACAGATGCATTATATATTAAATTACGTTGGAACTAATTTTTTATCAAAGCTTGAGGGCTTGATAAAATTGTGTTAGTGTGAAAAGAAATGAGCTTAAAGAAATGAGTTAAGCTCATTCAAATGAAATGTTTTCATTAGTCGAGAAATGTTTTCTCGTGTATATATTTTGGAATAGTTGTGTCATTGATTTAAATGATCAATAACATGAGAGAAGAAAAGACCACACGCGCGTCGATCGCATCTTGGGCCTGATGGGCTCGTGGACTTTTAGAGGTATCGATCGATACCCGACGGGCCGACTTATAAAATCGCAGCCGCTAGAATATTCTGAGGAATATTCTGTTTCTGCCTGGGAAAAACCCTAGCCTCTCTCCTATATATACAGTCCGATTTTCACCTTAAAAATTATCCTCTGATACACTAAAAACACAACCTAAAAGTTCTAGCAAAAGTTCTCTCAATTCCCTACTGTTTAGAGTAAGTTTCTATTCGAGAGTATCGTAGTTATAATGTTCGACAGATCTGATATCAAGTGTAGATGATACAGATTCTTTTGGTTGTATCCTGGGACTCATGGATTTATTATAATCCGTCGCACTACGGAAGATTCTTTGAGTTAAGGAAAGAGATTCATCTCGCCTCCTTAGATTTATTTATTGCTTTATCGTTTTATGAATCGTCTGTTCCTTACTGTTTATTTATATAATCGTGATTAAATCATATCCTGTCTATTGTGCGAAATTTTGGTCCTACAATCTTAACTCAAAGAAGATCCGATTTTGTTTATTACTTCAATCGGATCTTTAATCACGAGTAAATAAACGTTTTCAAACGGTTTTTAAAACGATTATTCTACTGCTGATGATACTCAAACGTTATCAAAAAGCTTTTTAGCAACTTGAAACGTGTAGTAGAAGCAATTTCTGTCTATTTTTTTTTAAGAAGATGTTCAACTGCTAGTGATACTCAAACGTTATCAAAAAGCTGTTTTAGCAACTTGAAACGTGTAGTAAAAGCAATACTGCTTTAAACATCTTCTACAACCGTCTTTAATTGCGATTAATGAACGGTATAATCAACGAACACAATTTATGGTTCTTGATAGGTTCGATTGCGATCGAAGCCTTGTGAGTATCGATCGACACCCCATGGTATCGATCAATACTAGACAAAATTTGTATCGGTCGACACTGAGGTGCATCGATCGATACTATGCAAACAGTTGTATCGGTCGACACTAAGGTGTATCGATCGATATTTTGCATCGAGTTGTATCGGTCGACACTGAGGTGTATCGATCGATACTGTGCATCGACCAAGTTGGGTCTATGTCGATCGATAATGTGTAAAATTAACATATATCGATCGACACTATGGTGCATCGATCAATCCTGTGAAATTCACTTGTATCGATCGACACATAGGGTGTATCGATCGACACTGGGTGTGCATTGATCGACACCAGTGATGCATCGATCGACACTGTATGTGCATCGAGCATCGATCGACACCAGTGATGCATCGATCGACACTGTATGTGCATCGAGCATAGATCGACACTGTGGTGCATCGATAGGTCCTATGCAAAACTTATGTGCATCGATCATCACCAAGGTGTATCGATCGACACTGAGTGCATCGATCGACACCATATGGGTGTATCGATTGACATTGTGTGTGTATCGATCGATACCAAAGGGTATCGATCGACACCAATGCGATTTAGTTCGATATTAGTATTAGAATTGCGATTCTTAACTTCATATATCGGTACTAATTGGAAGTTGTGTTTTCTTTTGTCTTCACAGAATGACAATCGACGTTAACAACAACTCTGGTACTATGGAGAAAACCAGTGACAAAGTGGATCAAACGACTGCGAGTCTGATCGAAACGGTGAAAGTTTCATCTGGGAATCATGTTGCTCCTCCAAGCAAGTTTGATGGGACAGCGTTTAAGATGTGGAAAAAGAAGATGTTCTTCAACCTGACAACGCTGAATTTGCAGAAGTACACTAGTGAAGTGAAACCTGTTCTGCCAGATGACAACACTGATCCACGTGCACTTGCGAGTGTTAATGCTTGGGAACATGCCGACTTCTTGTGCAAGGGCTATATTCAGAATAGCCTTTCGGACTCTCTGTTTGGGGTGTACGAAAACGCTGAAACTTCTAAGGATCTGTGGGATTCCTTAGACAAGAAGTATCGCATTGAAGATTCAGGTACTCAGAAATTCACTGTGGCGAAATTCAGTACCAGATGGTGGATTCAAGACCACTGATGGATCAAGTCGAAAAGGTGCAGAGGCTCCTACACGACATTCATGCTGAGGGTATGCGGCTGTGTGAAACCTATCAGGGTTGCTGCATCATTGAGAAGCTTCCTCCTGGTTGGACAGACTTCAAAAATTACCTCAGGCTGAAGAAAAAGAAGATGAGCCTTGAAGATTTGGTTGTTAAGCTCCGCGTAGAGTCTACGAATCGGGAACAACAAATCGGTGTAGGTGTGAAAATTCGCGAACACAATGCGAACATGGTTGAACACCAAAACACGATCAAGGCAAGTGGCAGAACAAAGGACGCCTAAACAAAGGCAAAGGGAAGATGCCACCAAAGAACTTCCAGAAGTTCAAGAGCAGTCAGAATGGTCAGACTTCTCAAAGGTTCTCTGGAATGTGTAACTTCTGTGGAAAGCAAGGACATAAATCATTCGAGTGTCGCAACAAGAAAGCTCAAGCGAACTTGACAGAAGCTGACATGTGTGTTGTGGTCACTGAGGCCAACGTTGCAAAGAGCCATCGAAAGACTTGGTGGTTCGATACTGGTGCAACCAGACACATTTGTATGGATCGCGAGATGTTCTCGACATACACTAAGAACAAGAGTGGTGACCTTCATAGACGATTGCACGAGATATTGTTACATCTTTCTACTGCGGAGTAAAGATGAAGCCTTGGACAAATTTAAGGAATACAAGCTGGAAGTTGAAAACCAACTCGGCAAGACCATAAAAAAGGTCAGAAGTGATAGAGGAGGTGAATATAATGAACCATTTGATGCATTCTGTAGAGCACATGGCATTATTCATCAAACAACTGCTCCCTACTCACCTGAATCCAATTGAGTTGCTGAAAGAAAAAACAGAACTCTCAAGGAAATGATGAATGCAATGTTGTAGGAATCTGGGTTAGCCCAGAACATGTGGGGGGGAAGCTCTGCTTACCTCAAATTATATCCTGAACAAAATTCCACACAAAGTCATAGGAAAAACTCCTTATGAACTTTGGAAAGGTAATGTACCTTCGTATATATACCTGAAAGTGTGGGGGTGCCTGGCAAAAGTTGCAGTACCACTTCCGAAAAAGGTCACCATTGGACCTAAAACGGTAGATTGCATTTTCATCGGATATGCGCACAATAGTAGTGCCTATCGATTTCTGGTACATAAATCAGATATACCAAACATTCATTTAAATACAGTAATGGTGTCAAGGAATGCGTCCTTCTTCGAAAATATGTTTCCATGTAAGGATAGAGGAAATCCTAAACGAACTCGTGACGAACGAGATGCTAACAAAGAGGCAAGCAATTCAGGCACTTCTACAGAAGAAGAAGAAGCTGAACCTAGACGAAGCAAGATAGCTCGTAAGGAAAAGACATTTGGCTCTGAGTTCATAATGGCATTCCTAGCGGAAAGTGGTCCAAGAACTTTCATGGAAGCAATGTCTACACCTGATGCACCTTTCTGGAGGGAGGCATCTAACAGTGAAATCAACTCAATTATGCAAAATCATACTTATGAGTTGGTAGACCTACCTCAAGGTTGCAAACCTCTTGGTTGTAAATGGGTCTTCACCACAAAGCTAAAAATCGATGGCTCTATAGACAAATATAAGGCCAGGCTTGTGGTACAAGGATTTCGTCAAAATGAAGGATTAGACTTCTTTGACACTTATTCTCCAGTGACGAGAATAACTTCGATTCGCATGTTGATTGGAATCACAGCTTTAAGAAACCTTGAAATACATCAGATGGATGTTAAGACTGCTTTCCTAAACGGAGATTTAGGGGAAGAGATCTATATGAATCAACCTGAGGGTTATGTTGCTCCCGGACAAGAGAAGAAAGTTTGTAGACTTGTCAAATCGCTATACGGACTCAAGCAAGCTCCGAAGCAATGGCATGAAAAGTTTGACAGTGTAATGATGNAACTCACTAGGACCTAATGCAAATGTCCTAAACTCTAAATGAGACCTATATGCAAGATAAAACCATGATTATGCATGCAAATGACACAAAACCCTAAATGCAATGCATCCTAAAACATGCAATATATGAGTGTATCAGTAGATGACATGCTAATCATGGGAAGCAACAAAGATATAATCATTCAAACGAAGATCATGCTAAGTGGAAAGTTTGATATCAAAGACATGTGATTAGCGGATGTAATTCTAGGGATTAAGATTATTCAAAATTCAAAAGGAATAATTCTGTCTCAAGATCATTACGCTACAAAAATCCTCGAGAGGTTTAAGACCTACTCCAATGGGACTGCAAAAACTCCGCTTGATCCTCAACTTCACTTGACAAAGAATTCAGGTGAAGCAGTGTTACAAGTGGAGTATGCAAGAGTCATCGGGAGTCTAATGTACTTAACGAATTGTACTAGACCCGATTTAGCGCACTCGGTAAACGTACTAAGTCGTTACACGAGTAATCCAGGTCATACCCATTGGAGAGCCATAACTAGGGTATTAAATTATCTAAGATACACCAAAAGATATGGGCTGCACTTCGGTAAAGAACCAGCAGTGCTGGAATGGTACATTGATGCCAATTGGATTTCAGATTCAAAAAACTCTAAATCCACGAGTGGATATGTCTTTACTCTTGTTGGTGCAGCAATATCCTGGAAATCTTCCAAACAAACACTCCTGGCCAGATCAACCATGAAGTCAGAGTTTATAGCTTTAGATAAAGCTGCTGAGGAAGCAGAATGGCTTCAAAACTTTTTGGAAGATATCCCGATGTGGGAAAAACCAGTGCCAACATTACGAGTACACTGTGATAGTCAGTCGGCTATCTCTCGGGCACTGAGTAATCTATATAATGGCAAGTCTCGTCACATAAGAAGACGACATAAGACCATCAGACAATTGATCTCAACTGGTGTAATAACGATAGATTACATCAAGTCGGCTGATAACCTAGCGTATATGTTTACCAAAGGTTTGCCGCGAGATCAAATTGTAAAATCATCAAAAGGAATGGGTTTAAAGCCTATAGAAAAAGATGACGTTTGACAGATACCCCACCTATGTGACTGGAGATCCCAAGATCTAGGTTCAAAGGGAAACAAAATTGAACTGATTCGAGTTTGAGCACTGTGAGACTATGTCTCTGCCCAATTTCTAGGATGATAAAACAGTGCTACATGTGGATAGTAATGATAAGCGTTGGCTTTTAATGATTGCATAGCTGTGTAGATAGTGGAGTGTGACAGGACACTTCTGAAAACAAACTAATAAAAGATCACCTAGTGAAGTGTGAAATGAGGGCCGTTTCTAAGAGAATAAAAAAGAATGCTATATTCTCCAAGTTCACTCACGAATACCAGGAATGTTCAAGGCCAAAATGAACACAATAGAGAACAAAGTTCTACGAGAAAATATCTCTGTGCGATACATGTTGTCTAAGTTTACATCAAAATCCGGGTGGTTCAAGACATCATGTTCACCTCCTGGCCGAGTAAACTCGACAGATATTAAAAATGATTGGTTCAAAGCTGGAAAATGCTACCTCTCAGATACAATTACATTTTCGTATACTCTCGAAAGTCTGTCTACGTCTAGATGAGTCTAGTCAAGTTTGTCTAGTGAAGTTTAGTCTGTACAATTTTCATTTGTTTAGAGTCATTTCTATTCATGTGGGGGATTGTTGGAACTATTTTTTTATCAAATCTTGAGGGCTTGATAAAATTGTGTTAGTGTGAAAAGAAATGAGTTAAGGTCATTCGAATGAAATGTTTTCATTAGCCGAGAAATGTTTTCTCGTGTATATATTTTGGAATAGTTGTGTCATTGATTTAAATGATCAACAACATGAGAGAAGAAAAGACCACACGCGCGTTGATCGCATCTTGGGCCTGATGGGCTCGTGGACTTTTAGAGGTATCGATCGATACCCGACGGGCCGACTTAAAAAATCGCAGCCGCTAGAATATTCTGAGGAATATTCTGTTTCTGTCTGGGAAAAACCCTGGCCTCTCTCCTATATATACAGTCCGATTTTCACCTTAAAAATCATCCTCTGATATACTAAAAACACAACCTGAAAGTTCTAGCAAAAGTTCTCTCAATTCCCTACTGCTTAGAGTAAGTTTCTATTCGAGAGTATCGTAATTATAATGTTCGACAGATCTGATATCAAGTGTAGATGATACAGATTCCTTTGATTGTATCCTGTGACTCATGGATCTATTATAATCCGTCGCACTACGGAAGATTCTTTGAGTTAAGGAAAGAGATTCATCTCGCCTCCTTAGATTTATTTATTGCTTTATCGTTTTATCAATCGTCTGTTCCTTACTGTTTATTTATATAATCGTGATTAAATCTTATCCTGTCTATTGTGCGAAATTTTGGTCCTACAAATTATTCTATAGTTTTTTTGTTTTTGTTGTTTGTTTGGATAAAATCTATTTGTGGCGGTGAAAATCTTGGCCCAGTAAACCAAGGCCAATAAGCAAATGATAAAAAGGACGGAGAAGTGAAATACAAAAACTAGGTGAAATGCCGATCTGAAAGGCACGCTGGAATGACTTACGATAAAAAGAGAATAAATGCTAATCCGCCGGTCAACCACGCAGTGACTAAAGAGACATTCAAAACGGTGAGTTAAGGTGCCTAAGTGTAACGACCGAATCCACCATATTAATTGTCATTCATGGCGAATCAAGCGGAGTAAATGACAACGTTAAACACATACTCGGAGTATAAAAGCGAGGGCAAGATAAATGAGCAAAAACAACTTCTTCCACTCACAAATAGATCTACGCTTAAACACTTATCTATTCTTTGTTCTTGTTCTTGTGTAAACACTCTCGATGACGAAATACTAAACTCATTCACTCCTGCATTTCGTCTCTAAAATCTTCTTTGATCCACTCAGCTCACTCCGAGCAATAATCTTTCTATTTATTTCTCAAAAGCCATTCGATTATTCTGTTAATAAAGATAAACCAAAGTCTTTCGATTATCACTATTTATAAATTATGATCGTTGTAACTCCAACTACAACAGTTTGGCGCTAGAAGGAGGGGAGGGGATAGACAACTCTAACTCCAACACAGAAGATCCGCAATCGAAGGCGACCACAATGTCGTCCAGGAAGCCCTAAGTAAGGTTTCCACGCGATGGTCAATGGGGACAATGGCCATAGTGACCCAAAATATGGAGAAAATCACCACCGATCATGTGGCATTGACCCAGTCAATCGCCGAGCTCCGCTAAGAGGTGGTGCAAACACGAGAACCCCCACCAACATGTGTTCACCAACACCACCAACCAATTTGCCACCTTGGAGCAATGGGAATGGCACCTCACTCCCATGTTCACTCAACCTTGGAACATGGCAATTCCATCTTGGCCATAATAGCAACAACACACCAATACCTCCAAGGGGTGGGAATCAATTCAATCCCACGACTCTTCCTCCACCACCTCCTCTTGGTCCGCTTAACTCGCCTCAACAAAATCAAGATCAGAGAACTCTCCCGACCCCGGAGTCTGAGCATAAGAGTGGTCAAGGCCAATTTGGTCCTCAAATGGTAGGAAGTCACGACCAATTCATTGGCAACCTTAAAAGGGATCTCGATCCCACAAGTCTATAATACTTTCGTCAGGCCATGGCGGAAATAAGAGAAGGACTACAGACCATGACTTCGAGGGTCCACAACACCATAAGCGCATCTCTCGAGATCGATCGCGTAGTTGAATAAACCAAGCGCACTCCGTTCTCTGACCGGATCGAGAACACACCAATCAAAGATGTGCGAAAGCTTAGGCTTCCCATCTATGAAGGAAAGACGGATCCCATATTGCATTTAACCGCATTTAAGAATGCAGTCGGAAGATCTCACTTTAATGAGTTCGAAAAGGATGCCGAATTATACAAACTCTTCGCAGAGTACCCTGTAGAGCCAAACCTCGATTGGTTCTCTTGATTGGAGGAACGGTCCATTGATAATTTCTCTCAGGTCTTGGTCAGCTTTCTGAAACAATATTTGGTGTACATCCAGAAGACTGCCTCGGGAGCGGAACTATGTGTTCTATCGCAGGGACTCCAGGATTCACTTCACTCATACATCACAAAATTTAAGAAGATCATTGCCATGATGCTCTTCGTCCACGACGAAACAGCCTTGGCGACCTTAAAGATGGGACTATGACACGATTCAACGTTTGGGGGGTGATCTTGTTGTCAATGAACCGACGACAATCCATGATGCGCTTCCTGAGGTGCGGGTTGAGAAACAGCTTTAGAAGAAGGAAACGCTCTGGCAAAGCAATACATGAACTCAAAATCTCAACCTCCGGGAAACCCAACTACTCCCCGAAGTGATAGAAGAAGGGAGAAAAAGATAAGAGCCATATCGGGGGCTTGCACACTAATCCATTTCAAAAGAAATCAAAGAGAAGCAAAGAAAACAGACCCTTGAGGTCTGACGACACTCTTTGGAGAGAAACGGAAGCATACTGCGACTACCACCAACGATATGGACATTCAACTCCGAAGTGATACATGCTGAAATACATACTTGTAGATATGTATGCGGAAGGTAAGTTACGCGATGTCAAAATTGATAATTCTCCACCATCGGGGTCGAACAAAGAGTGTTTGGATGAACCAGTGCCCGTGGAGCAAGAGCACGACCAGAAGAAGAGAATCAATTTGTTAATAAGAGGGTCAAAACTCTACGGAGATATAATTGAATCAATCAAAAGCCACCATCGGCGTGCATATACGGAGAAGGCTAATAATGGGGGGGGGGGTTCTTCCCCGAAGTCGAGATATCTTTCTCTTAGAAGGATCACTTGGACAAAGAGGCTTCCGAGAAGGACATCCTAACTTCTTGATATTAGAGCTAAGTGTGAAATTTCTCGAGTTTTGATTGACACAAGGAGTTCGATGGGCGTTATATTCCTAAAGAGTCTTAAACAAATGGGAATTGAGAAATCAGATCTCCCATGTCCAAGATCAGTCCTTACAGGATTAAGTGGCGACTCCGCGGTTTCAAATGGCACTATTGAGCTTCCGGTATTAGCTGCCGGAATGATGATAATGGTCGACTTCACCGGGGTAAATCATGCAACTCCATACAACGCAATTTTGGGAACACCTTAGCTGAGTGCAATGATGGTAGTGCCCTCGACTTACCATTAGTGAGTCAAGTTTTCAATTTCGAAAGGAGTCGGAGTCGTGAAAAGGGTAAATTCAGTTTGCCCGAAAAACTGATGAGATCTTGACTTCGCGGATGATACCGCAGACAAAAGTCCTGAAACAACTAAGTAAAACTGTCCCAAAGTGCTAAGGGAGATAAAAAAAACTACATAGTGGCTTCATCCCGAATAGGGTACGTAGGTAACTTGCGAAATCAAGTACAAATACTAAAATCAAATCAACACTTTATTCGAAAAGGATAAGGGGGGGGGGTACAACACCAAGTACAAATCAAATTACTAAACCATCACATCGAAAACAATTTCTCCACTCGTGTTTCGTTATGGACAAATACAAGATATATAATGACGAGACTATTAAAAGGAACTTCTCCTCCATCTCTTCATTCATCTCCTCCGAACTGGCGCCTTATGCCAGAGGATGGGAAGAGCTTGAACGTGGGGAAAAGAACATCTCGGAAGATTTATCCTCCTTGTTTCCTCTTCAGATTGACGAAACAGTCCAAGAAAGTAACACACACTACTCGGACATAATTCATTTGCTTCTCGTGCTTTTCCTCACGTCTTGCGAATAGGGATCTCTTCCCAAGAACCTCATCGTAGGACACAATCGACGTTCAAAACCCTACGAGCAACTAAGGAGGAGAAGAAAAAGTCAGGAGAGGCGTAACTAAACGCTAACAAGTAAAAGCCATTAAAGAAAGTTGGAAATTCTACCTCATCCTTGAGAATCAGACTTTGTAGGAAATTCCTTACAACACTGTTCAGAGGAACCATGGAAACCACTCTCAAAGTTATTTCCGATGGATCCGGTGGGGACAACACGAGATCTATCATCTAAACCAGGAAATTGGTTACAACTTTGGACTGGCATCCTTAAGGCAGCATATTAGGGCCTGAGCTCGAAGCATAGCAAGATTGAACAAGGCCAAGACGGATTCTCTCCCAGATTGAAAGGTGGAAGTGTTCACCTCTTGTATTTCCACGGAGTGAATCAATTCCTTTTCTTTCAGCGCCTCCTCCAATTCAGAAGACGTGCTCTCGGCCTCAGCAAGTTTAAGAACCGCCTCGGACTACGTCAAGTGGTCCATCTCTCCATGCAAAGTGGAGATCTGCCCATTTGGGGATTCTTGCGTCATTTCAAATTCAACCTGCGCACGAAGTCACGATTCCGAACAGTTAGCTCGTACTCATAGTCGCCAAACGAATTCGATGCTCCATCAAGAAACTAGAAAGACAAGAGAAACAAGGTTCAAAGTTAGAGAAAAGTAGCTCTCTAAAGAAGTGAACAAATTTGATGACAGGCGCCACTCAGAGTCATATTTTGCTGGAACACATCTTCAGAAAGTGCGCCGAGGTCGAGAGGGCTAGATGAATTTGAGTATATGCTTAATGCCAATGTTGTCGCATCTCTGTCTCGCATAATGGCCGATTCAAAAATGTTGTGATGCGTTTCCCTTACTCCAGGGCCAAAAATATTTAAGAGAAGAAGGGAACCCCTTTCGCTGTCAAAGATCGGGCGATCATGATTCTCGTGGATAATTTGGGTCCTCCATCTCGCAATCAACATGCGCTGTTCCTCATATAAGTTCCATGGAACTAGACACTGCGTAAACGGAACCATCTCATTCCCGACAACCTCAGAAGGACCCGCTTCATGCGATGTTGGCAAGGGTAAGCAAAGTATTATCCTGGAAAGGCTCATTAGAAACCTCTCTATAAGAAGAATTCATCCCATCAACCTCTGGAAGTTCACCCTCCCTATCTAACAACAAGAGAGAGGGGTCACCACGAGGTAAATTTTCGCATTCGGGGAAGGAAGCTCAACCCTATCACTAGATTTTGCAGCAGGCGCTTCACGTTGAGCGTAGGTCGAGGTGGACGACTCCCGCCTATGATGTTTTAGTGGAACTACATCATCATCCAAAACCTCGTCCTCGATAGCGACACTTTAAAAACTCGAAGAGGAGGGGACAAGGGCTTCCCGGTATTCTACTTCCCAAATCTGGGGGGGGGGGGCAAAGGAACCTGAAATGTCTGAAATAGCAAGGCTTATGTCCGGAGAAAACAAAGGTGGGTCAAGAATTCTCCACTCATAAGAGGACGAAGGACGACGAGGATTACCTCGCTTGTGAACAATCCTGACTGATGCGCGAGGTGCGTCTAGAAGAAACATCTAACAATTAAAAAAATGGGAAATAAATCAGAAAGATGGTAATAAAGATACCTAGAAAGCAAGGATGGAAGGAGAAAATGTTAGAAACTTCTGGGAAACCTTGAGCAGTCAAATCATGCCCTTGTTTGATGGAGTTAACAACATTCACTGGACCGAGGTCATCCCATCTCTTGGCTCTTTCCATCAATTTCTGGAGGAGAGTCAGGAATCGGGAGAAATCGGCAAGAGTCAGGGTGAATACTAAAAAGAAAAGAAAAGAAAGCCAACAATATAATCAAAGTCAAAAAGAGAAGAATGTTCACGGGGTGATACCTGTTTTTCTCTCTCATTCCAAAAGAAGAGGACAAGAATTCTGCTCTATAGAAATGGCGTCAACCCGGAAGTCAAAGTACAAATTTCAACATTCACCTTCCTTGTCAAGAAGGTCCAAGAAGATTTTTCGGCCATACCAGGTTACAAATCGCAGAATTCTGAGGCGTGAGGGATTCTTTTTCGGATAACCAAGACGGTAAATATATCGTAAATGCAAGGAATAACATGAGTTGTTGGCTACATCAGTAAGGGAAAGTTTGCACGAAGGGTTCATATGAATTTAGAAGTACAACTGGTTGATGACCAATGACATAATTTGCCAGCAGAAGAGTAAGAAAGCGCCATCAAGAAAATTTAATCGGAGAATCGGAGAAGATGACCAATTAAGAAGATGAATGAACAGAGAGAAGGAAATTGAATCGTTAAGCCATGATTTATGTTTATTGAAGGTAATTAAGGAGTGAGATTCCTTAAAAGGGATTTGAAGTCTGCATTTAAGAAATTGGGGGGCTAACTGTGGAAGTGAAAATCCCGGCCCAGTAAACCAGACCCTATAAGCAAATGGTAAAAATGTCGGAGAAGTAAAATACAGAAACGAGATAAAAAGGCGAGTTGAAAGGCACAACAGAATGACTTACAGTCAAAGGAAAATAAATGCTAATACGTCAGGCAACCCCACAATGACCACAAACTTATTAACAATCGAATTAACCAGATCAATTTCCATTGATGGCGAATCAATTGGAGTAAATTAAATGACAACGTTAAACACATACTCGGAGTATAAAAACAAGGGCAAAAACAAGGAGCAAGACCAATTTCTTCCACTCACAATGCTTAAACACTTATCAATTTTTAATTCTTGTTCTTGTGTAAACACTCTCGAGGACAAAATACTAAACTCATTTACTCCCGCATTTCATCTCTAAAATTGTCTTTGATCCACTCAGCTCACTCCAAACATCAATCTTTCTGTTTATTGTTCAAAAGCCATCGATTCTTCTATCATTAAAGATAAACCAAAGTATTCCATTATCACTATTTACAAATATTGTCCGTCGTTATTTCAGCTACAACAAAATTTGAAAACAAAATTACAAAAACAGATGCATTATATATTATATCGTTTTTTATATAAAATCTATCATATTTTAAATGAAAGTTTCAATATATTTGTTTTATAAAAAACATTTTATTATCAACAATATTTATGATGCATATAAATCAGTCTTGCATATATATTGCAAGTCATGATCTGTCTTTAACAAATCATAAAATGGTTAACTAATTATTATAGATGGAATTACAACGGTCAAAATTTGTAAATAATAATATAATCGGAGGACTTTGACTTATCTTTAATAACAGAAGAATAAAATGACTTTTGAGAAATAAACAGAAAGTAGATTGCTTTGGATGAGCTGAATGTATTAAAGATGGTTTTAGACACGAAAAGTGGGAGTAAATGAGTTTAATATTTCGTCCTCTAGAGCGTTTACACAAGAACAAGAACAAGAACAAAGAATCGTAGTGCTAGTTGTGAGTCAAGAAGATTGTCATTTTCTTCTTGCCACTGTTCTTGCTTTTATATTCCGAGTCAGTGTTTAACGTTGTCATTTACTCCGCTTGATTCGTCATTAATGGCATTTACTCCGATAAATACAACCGTTACTCTTTGGCGCCTTTTGTTTCTGGTTTGAATGAGACTTTGGTCAACTCCGGGCTTGGCTGACTTCGGCATTTATTTCCTTTTGACCGTAAGTTACTCCGGCGTGTCTTTCAGCTCGGTCCTTCACTTCATCTTTGTCTTTTACTTCTCAGGTCTTGTTACCTCTTAATTATTGGGCCTATTTTACTGTGACGTGATTTAAACCCCCACAGTTAGCCTTTCAATTCCCTAAATAAGGATTTTTAATATGATTTTAATGAATTTTACTTTGTGGTTCCCATTAGTAAACAAGAATCTCGGCTTATCGGTTCACTTTCCCTTTCGTCGTTTCTTTTTTTGACTGTTCATCTTCTTTGATCCTTCAGTTCGCCGGTTTCGTCGATGGCTTCTCAAAATTTTCCAACTTGGCCCTTCAACACATGTGCTGCTTCCACCTTCAAGTTGTAGTTGTAACATTCCTGACGAGGTGGAAATTAGGATTCCTCATACATGGGAAACTCCCGAGAATGTTCCCTCAGGCTTTTGCTGTGCTTACGAGACCTATTTCAAAACTTGCGGGCTCCGATTTCCTATCCCAAATATTTTAGTGACGTATCTCGCGGATTTGGACCTCTGTTTGTCTCAATTGTTGCCAAATATCTAGATCTCCTTCTACATGCACGATTTCTACAGGCTTGGCGTTGTAAAGAGATCGAGCCATCCTGGGACTGTTTCTTTGTTGATGCGACCAATCGGCGAATCATCTGCAACCTTCCTTCAGAAGACGAGGATTGGACTTTTCCTTACTTCTTCTTTAGAGTGAATTTAGCTTCTGATTCTGCTTATCTCTTTTTTTCTTTAGCGAAAACCAACCATTGGAACTGACCGACCGTTTTCTGAGTTTGCTTGAGTTTCTCAAAGGGAAGTGATGTGATTGGGGACCCAAGATTTTATCTCGTACTACGGAGATGGGCTCGAATATTGCTTCGACTGTTGAGATATAGAATTTAAGCATTTCATGCCCGAGAGGTGCTTGTGAAAATGCTTGAACCAAATATATTGTGAGCTTTTCACATCCTAGCCAACGAGAGTTGATGTTTAGGGTGATTAGTGATATATCATGGTTTTTACCCCATTTAGGCCATGATATAAGTCCTTTTATAGAGTCTTTTCTAGTGTTTTGTAGTGTTTTAGAGTCTTTTACAGGTTATAGCACGTTTGGAGAATTATTGGAAGTATTGGAACTTTCTGGAGCAGTTGGAGCAGAAGCAGAAGATCGTGTCGCTGAGTACCTGTTTTCACGTCTAGCATCGATCGATACCCCCTGGTATCGATCGATACCCAGCACAGCAGACACGACATCGCGACTTAATGAAGAATTGAAGAATTGCAACTTGGTCCAGAAGTCTCTGATAATTACAAGAAGACCCCAACTCGTGTTTTAGGTTATAAATAGGAGTTTTAAGCCATCTGTTTAGGCGATGCCTTTTTATGCTTTATTTTCTCTGGTTTTGAGACAAGTCTGATTTCCCTTCGTCCGAGATCAGATCTCAAGAACCCTTTGTTATTATTTTATTGATGATTTATTCAAACATATTGATTGTTTCATTCTCTATGTCTGAGTAGATCCACCTTAGGTTTAGGGTTTTCTCATAAAGGATTTCTTTGAATGCTAGGTTAATTATCTTATTAGGATTCACCATCTGAATTATAGTTCTTCACCTTAGGTTGTGTTCATAGCTAATTCTAGGTTGATAAATCTGGAACTTAGATCTTAGGATAATTGATTAGGCACGAGAGTGCGATTAATTACCTGATAGAACCTAGGTGAGCAAATTGATTATTCGCAAAGAGATTTGGTTTAATTGATTTGTGAACATATCAAACCTGATATTAAAGCTGATTTAGAATTTAGGATTCGCAAAGAGATTTGGAATTCCTAGGATTTAGATTTAGATAGTTTTCGCAACGAGAGTTGGTTAGCTATATTTTAGTGATTTGAGTTCAAGAACTGCGCTAAATCTGAATCCTGTTAGTTAGTTTATCTGCATTCATTGATTTCCTGAGAAAAACCCTGAGCCTATATTTCCCTGATTGATTTACAACTGTTTAATTTCTGCACTGTTTTTAATTACATTCGTTTGGCTTAGCGTAATTCGACACTTCATAATCTATTGTGTGATCTCTGTGAGTCTTCTGTGGTTCGACCCCTAGCTTTACTATAACAACTGCTTTAGTACTTTAGGGTATTAAATTGAGCATATCAATTTTGGCGCCGTTGCCGGGGACTCAATTTCGCCATTAGATTTTAGTTTAGAATTTCGTCTAAGTTCGTCGGTATCGATCGATACTCACTAGTATCGGTCGATACTCCGGCGATTTCTTTGTTGGTATCGATCGACACCACTTGGTATCGATCGATACTCAACGTATTTTTCTGGTTACTTACGTTCTTGATCTTAGTGTTTTGTTTGCAGGTGTATGCCTGTTCGTGAAACCAGGAGCAACAAGAGCACACAGCTAGTTGATCTATCACTGGAACAGCTAGCGCTTGTGGAACGCACAAACAGAAAGTCCAAGCAAACATCAGGGATGAACAACCCTGTGGTTTTAAGAGCTGATGAAGCTGGGATTCTGAGAGACCAAGAGGGTCACGTGTGTAATGAGAGAGGGCAGCGACTTGATGAGGCTGGGAACGTCGTTGCCCCTGCTGGTATTATTGAGATTGTCGCGCCAGCTGGGCGCGCCAACGTTGGGAATGCTGCAGGTAATCGTGGAAGAACGATTGGTGAGTACAACAGGCCAGAGCAGTTTTTCGCCAATCGGTCAGCGATTCGTCCTCCTGCGTATGAGAGGAATGACTTCGAGCTGAAACCTGCTTACTACACTCTAGTAGGACAGCATCTCTTCCATGGTCTTCCTCATGAACATCCAATGGACCATGTAGAGAAGTTCGAGGACTTGGTCACTAGCATCAAGAGCAATGGAGTGTCTTACGACTATCTCTTCTGCAAGCTCTTCCCCTACTCTCTAGGTGGAGATGCTACTTACTGGCTGAGGCAGCTACCTGCTGGATCGCTGACTAATTGGGAGGACACTAAGAGGGCATTCCTGATTAACTTCTACGATGATGGACGATCTGAAGATCTGAGGAATAAGATCTCTACTTTTTCTCAAGGACCTACTGAGGCGTTCAAGGCTGCTTGGACAAGATTCAAATCGTACCAGAGGGATTGTCCACATCATGGATACTCAGATGTACAGCTGCTGGGCACTTTCTACAGAGGAGTAGATTGGAGATATCAGATGGGTCTGGACTCTTCAAGCAATGGTAACTTCAACACCAAATATCCTGAGGATGCTGTTGTGTTGATTGAGAACTTTGCCTCTAGTAGTAGCACCAAGAGCGCAGATTTCGAGCGCAAGAGGCTGGCTGGTAATCAGGATGGGTCGCAGATCGCTGAAGTGAAAGCTCAGCTGGATTCTATGCACAGTCTTCTGCTGGGAAAGACAACAAAGGCCGTCCACTTTGCTGCTGAGAATGAAGTGGAAGATTGTAACTACGTTGGTGGTTCTGGTTTTCAGGGTCAGAGATCTGGGTACAACACCAATCGAAACTTCACCAACTACGGTCAGCAAGGAGGGTACCAATCCCCACCACCCAAAGCTCCTGAGAACAAGATTGAAGCTATGTTTGAAACGCTCGTTCAAGGACAGCAGCAAATCACAGTGAACTTCAATGGTAAGATGGACACCATGTACACCGATTTGAGTGAAAGGATCGAAGCTCTAAAAACGGGCCACAGGATGCTGGAGACGCAAGTAGCTCAGACTGCAGCAAATTCCAAGGGAAAGGCGGTTCATTCACACAATGCACACGTCAATGCCATCGGCTCACGTGCAGAAAATTTCGATGCAGTTCCTGAAATCGCACAAGCATCGATCGATACTCCCCAGTATCGATCGATACCAGCCCAGACGTCTGCTCGAATGGATTCAAAAACCCGTGTATCGATCGATACCCCATTGGTATCGGTCGATACCAAGGCGATTTCTGAGAAGATACAAGATACTTCGACTGTGGTGCCTAAGGTCGTTGCAGAACGAGTGTATATACCCGGGATGCCTTATCCTAATGTTCCTGGGCTGACAAGGGAGGAATGGGAGATTGCTAAACTACAGTATATGCTGGATAACCCGAACGTGGAGCTTCTTTCTGATGAAGATGTACCTGTCAGGAACGATTCAAATCGCATGGCATCGATCGATACCCTGCCTGGTATCGATCGATACCCATCGCAGATCGAGCCAGAAACTGTGACTCAAGTAGCAGCAGCAAGATTCAACATCGCCCAATTTTGGGAAGACTATGAAACGAAGTGTCAGGCAGCGATAGCTAAGGAACGAGCTGAGAAAAGAGCTCGCAACCCCAAGAAGGAGAATCCTGTTCCTAAACACCTCAGAGATCCCATCTCTCCAAAGCAGCTGCGTGGCTTTGAGAAGATGGTAAGAAGGATTTCCCCTGATTCAACCTTTGAAGAAGCTCTAGAGTGCCGTCCTCTGCTAAGTCACTTCAAGGATTGCAGAGAAACTGAGGAAGAGATTAAGGCACTCTTCATTAAGGCTAGAGGTCCACCTCCACTGAGACAGTTGACCCCAAGGGAAGATCCAGGGAAATTCGTGGTTCCATGCTCTATCTCTGGAGTTGAGTTCAAAGAGTCTCTTGTCGACTCAGGGGCTAGTGTCAATGTCATCTCAAGGGAAATTGCAGAGCGGTTAGGGGCTGATATTCGACCACCAGAGATATCCATCACATTCGCGAACGACTCCACCTCGCTTCCACACGGTACTATCCATGGTTTGCTGGTCAAAGTAGGAGACTGTCTGGTTCCTACTAATTTTCAGGTTGTGGAGATGAGTGCGTTATCCCGTATGCCTTTGCTCCTAGGACGACCGTTCATGGCTACTGCAGGCGCGATCATAGACACACCTAATAAGAGAATCTCTTTCTCTTACATTGACAGAGGGGTCTATTATGGTGTCATTCCCCCTAGGAACGCTCCCACGCGTGTATCTGGCATCGAGGATGTCACAGGAATGTCACTGGCAGTTGATCTTTTTGAAGAGCCTCCTGATGAGCCTGCTGCCACAGACGTTCCAGCTGAACCGCCCAACATCCCCAAGAAAGTTAAGGCAACAAAGAAGAAGAAGGCCAAGAACAAGAAGGTCGAGAATCCCCATGTCACTTTGATACCTCAGAAGTGCGATGGGAATTCGATTGATTACAAGGTCAAGTGCAAAGGAGCCTTGAAGCCATTCGCTAAGGCCAGAGTCCTGCTTACTTCTGAGCTGAAAGAGAAAGGACAAGAGTTCATGGACAGCATGCTAAGCAGAACGCTGAAGCTAGTAATGTCAAGTGATGGAGCCTGTTTTGATGCAAGCTCTCATTCTTATCCAGCCTGAAGGGCGTTACAGTCAAGCTATTGACGTTAAACGAGCGCTTGGTGGGAGGCAACCCACTGGTGAGTCTGTTTTTAATTCGTTTTTCTTTTTATTTTTCATTTGTTTTGAGTTTGTGTCAGGATAAAGAAGGAGCAAAACTCGAAATCGCCTAAGCATCGATCGATACCCCATTGGTATCGATCGACACTAATCGCGGATGAAAGTTCACCAAGTCGATCTAAGCATGGTATCGATCGATACCATGGTGTGTGTCGATCGACACTCGGTGTTCCAGGAAGGTAATTTCTGGTTTCTCTTCGTTTATCCTTTTCTTTTGTTTTATTTCACTGACTCTAGGCTAGATAACACTGGGGACAGTGTTGTTCAAGTCTGGGGGAGGTGTCTGCTGACAAAGTTTTTGTTTTTCTTAGAGTCAGTTGTTTTATCGAGTCAAATTGTTTTATTGAGTCAAAATTTTGTTGGAGATGATGATCCTGTGCTTGAACCTATTGATTTGATTTTGTTTTTGAGTGCACAGTGTTACAGGATCAGTTCTAGATCGACTAATGAAAAATCCAAAGACTGACCAGTTGACTAGAAAACATCCATGTCTCCAGCAGAGTTCTTCTGAAGCCTGAGCCAAATTTTTGCACTTCATCAATGTGGTTAGTGTTCATAGAGCTTGATTCATCATTCATATCTGATAAAGGAACCCATGTGTTTAGATTAATAGTATCTCTCTCCCCTGAAATAAGTTGATAGATTAAGAGCATAAAAGATTGAAATGATTTTCTTCTGAGTAGAGGGTTAGGAAAATTTCCAGCGATCCCATTATTCTACTTAAGAGGGAATGATCACACAAAGGATTGGAAGCGAGGCTAGGATTTTCCTATGATGCCATTATTCGCCTACATCCTTTGATACATAGAGAGGGAAGAACCGGGGATTTGGTGGCAAACACCATCAATACTCGCGTCTCATACCTTGATGTGTATATGCTAAGCTGAAAATAAAAAAAAAAAAAATAAGAACATAATAAGTAATAAGTCTGGGGGAGAGAAATTGATACAAGAAGTGTGAAAAGGGTGGTTCCTTTGTTATGATATTGTCTGGTAAAGAGTCTAGAAGGTTCTTGAATATTAACTGCAGAGATGAAACTGGCGATGAGGGCTTTACTTGAACAATGCTGTGGGATTTTGTGTGGAGTCTGGAAAAGCTGCGAATGTCTACGGAGAAGTACATGGTGGTTAGATCAAAAGCTGATCAGGTGACATTTGGGTACTTGGGAAAAGGGTCTTTTCGATGGTTCAGGAACAGGTGAGTCTCTACGTTTTCAAACCTCTTTCTCTGTTTAGTCTTTTATTTGCTTGAGGGCAAGCAAAGGCTAAGTCTGGGGGAGTTGATATATCATGGTTTTTACCCTGTTTAGGCCATGATATAAGTCCTTTTATAGAGTCTTTTCTAGTGTTTTGTAGTGTTTTAGAGTCTTTTACAGGTCATAGCACGTTTGGAGGATTATTGGAAGTATTGGAGCTTTCTGGAGCAGTTTGGAGCAGAGCTAAAGATCGTGTTGCTGAGTACCTGTTTTCACGGCCAGTATCGATCGATACCCCCTGGTATCGATCGATACCCATCGCAGCAAGACACGACCCGCGAGTTTTCCAAGACTTGAAGAATTGCAAAAGTGCCCAGAAGTCTTTAATAATTACAAGAAGACCCCAAGTCGTGTTTTAGGTTATAAATAGGAGTTTTCAGCCATCTGTTTAGGCTATGCCTTTTTATGCTTTATTTTCTATGGTTTTGAGACAAGTCTGATTTCCCTTCGTCCGAGATCAGATCTCAAGAACCCTTTGTTATTATTTTATTGATGATTTATTCAAGCATATTGATTGTTTCATTCTCTATGTCTGAGTAGATCCACCTTAGGTTTAGGGTTTTCTCATAAAGGATTTCTTTGAATGCTAGGTTAATTATCTGTTTAGGATTCACCATCTGAATTATAGTTCTTCACCTTAGGTTGTGTTCATAGCTAATTCTAGGTTGATAAATCTGGAACTTAGATCTTAGGATAATTGATTAGGCACGAGAGTGCGATTAATTACCTGATAGAACCTAGGTGAGCAAATTGATTATTCGCAAAGAGATTTGGTTTAATTGATTTGTGAACATATCAAACCTGATATTAAAGCTGATTTAGAATTTAGGATTCGCAAAGAGATTTGGAATTCCTAGGATTTAGATTTAGATAGTTTTCGCAACGAGAGTTGGTTAGCTATATTTTAGTGATTTGAGTTCAAGAACTGCGCTAAATCTGAATCCTGTTAGTTAGTTTATCTGCATTCATTGATTTCCTGAGAAAAACCCTGAGCCTATATTTCTCAATTGATTTACAACTCCTTTAATTTCTGCACTGCTTTAAATTACATTCGTTTGGCTTAGCGTAATTCGACACTTCATAATCTATTGTGTGATCTCTGTGAGTCTTCTGTGGTTCGACCCCTAGCTATACTATTACAACTGCTTTAGTACTTTAGGGTATTAAATTGAGCACATCAATTAGTGAACTAATAGAAATTGTTTATTAATGCTCATTGATTATCTAATTGCAAACAAGAATTTATGTCAATTAGGTGATTAGTGAAATGATTAGTGCCATGAGAATGAATTAACCATATTTGTGAATTCCATGTTCTAGGAAATATTTAATTCAATCTTTGTCATCATTATTTGATTGTTAATCATTTCTTTGATAGTCTAATCCATGATCCAACACTTCTATCTTTTGTCTTCTTTTCGATGAAATCATAAAAGCCCAAAAACCATTTGCTTTAGCTTGAGAAGTTTCATGCATTCCTAGTGCATTAGTCTTAACCCCTATGGATTGACACCTCTTATGCTACAATGACAAGCATAGAGAAATTGATATGAACTTAACAAAAATTCATTATCAATTTGGCACCGTTGCCATTGGGTTTTAGCATTGATCATTAAAATTTTGAATCTTCTTGAGAGTAGAGCCTTTTTATTTTCTTTTGTTGCTAATGTTTTCCCTTTTCTTGTGATCTTGATCTCTTAGATATACAACTAGGAGTAAAGCAAAAATACAAGAATGGAGTGAAAATGAGGAGGCAACCATCAAGCTAGTGATGTTAAACGCGCCCTTGGGACCTCTCAAACCTATCCTTTGTCAAGCTATAGACATAAAACAAGCATCAATAAAGGATGGTCTAGTGGTAATGCATTTCAAGACAAATGGTGTGAGGAATTGACGTGTTGATTATGGTCTCCCTTGGTCCATTAATCACTCTCTTCCTCTCCATTTGTCTCCAAGGTATCACTCCAAATTTGTAAATGGTTTCTTTTTTTTTTTGAGTCTTTGCATTTTGCTTTTGTTTTTGGTCTCTCTCTTGAATTTCTTTCACACCGAGACGGTGTGATTTAAGTTTGGGGGAGGGACCGGTATCTATCATTGTGTTCTTTATTATTATTTTAGATTTTGCATCCCTGGAGTCTCATGCATATCATGCATTCACTTATGGCATAGAAAAACATAAAAAATTGAAAATTTTGAAAATTTTGAAACACAGAAAGAAATCATCTAGTTGCATTTCATGTGTAGGATTGAGTCTAGTTTGCATATAGGGTGCATTTCATATTGCATTGGGAGCAATGTACATTCCTTGTAAGGTATCACTTTAAGAAATTGATTCAACGCAATGCATTCCAGTGAGTTTGAAAGTAAGGATGCACCATCTTTAGATCCCATGCATCATTGTTCTTGTCTTGATTGAGGCAAGTTGTGAATTCAATTCAACCCTATTAATAAGAACTTTAATCTTGACTCGCAATTATCATGTTTGCGCATCTTTGAATGAACTCGTGGACACCTATATACATCCAAGTAGCCATATCCCACTTTTGGAATGGTTCTCCCACACCTTGAACTAAACCTCCTTTCTAGCCAACAAATTTCGTGAGTGATGGAGATGCCTATTTTTTGAGCAAACTTGGAAAAAAGTGTTAGGTTTAGGGCGACAAGGATGAGTTCTCATGTAGATATAACTCCAACATCAAGGGTCGAGTCTAGGGATAAGTTAGCTATGATGGAAAGTCTTGGGGTGCTCGTGGGAACGAGTGAGAAATAACAAAAGAAGGGGATTTGGTGGAAAAGAAAGGTGGAACGGAAAGGAAAGATGGGGGGAGAAGGCAAAATGGGAATGCAAAAATGTGAAGTGGTTGGTGACAAAATTTAAGAATAGCTCTTAGTGTTAGAATTGGCCTCGAAGTGTAAAGCAAAAAGGAAAGAAGCCAAATATTTGGCAAAAGCATCAAGTGATGAGAAATGAGGCAAGATAAAGAAAGAAGAAAAAGAAGAGCTAAAGCAACGAAAAAGAAGAGCACCAAGACACAAGTTCAATGGAGAAGAAGATATCCCCCTAAGGACGAAAAAGATGAAGTGGAGAAACAAGAAGGCATGTGGGACATGAAGGCAAAATGCCTTGTGAGAAAGGGTAGCTTAGGTTTGGAGCTTCATGAGACTAAGGTTAGAGACATCTTAGGCATTGGATAGATGAGAATTCACCCTTGTATGCATAGGTTGCTATTTACCTTTAGCATTTTGCTAAAGTTTTCTCATTCCTAGAGAGATCCTTGCATTCAAATACCCGCACATGTGATTGAGATCATCTTCATCTAAAAGCCTTATCCCTTGGCCAAACGAGTTCATTTAATTTTGCATAAGCATGATTCACATAAACCATTAATGAATGCCAAAGGGTTGAATGATAAGCATGCTTGTAGAAGTTGGGACTTGAGCTTGATGCATGTGGAGATAGAAATGGCTAACTCTTTTGGAGTAGACTCACTTAGTAAATTTTAGAATTACAAACTTGGACTTTGATTTCGATTTCTTCTTGTGATGCCCTTGGATTTGAGCTCCCAACTTCAAATCTCTCTCTCTTCTTGTTCTTGTTTGTTTGCTTGAGGACAAGCAAAAGAATAAGGTTGAGAGAGTTGATATTATCATATTTTACCTCTTTTAAGCATTCATTTAGCTCAGGTTTTGTCTCTTTTGCATATGGCCTCATAGCATTTCTTTAGTATTTTAGTTTAGAGAGTTCTCATTAGGTCCTAGTGAGTCTTGCATCATTTGGAGTGTTTTCTAGGTACTTGGAGACGTTTTGGAGATAATTTGAGTTATGGAGCCAAAGCAAATGCAGAGTTCACCCAAGGTGTCTAAAATATCGGGCCAGATTAAGGGTCTCCATTCGGATTCAGCTTCTGAGGTCTTCATGACAATGATGCAAAAATGAGTTAGCTGTCGTCTGGAAGGGGTTTCAAGTCATTTGGATAAGTGGTTCATGAGATATGACAAGTTTACCAAATATATGTTCGTCTGACCACGAGACAATTAAATAACACCGACTAACCATGTACCGGTGTCATCGTCCGGTGTGTGGGCAGGGAGAATGCCGGCCAGCTGCAACCCTTGAAGACCGTCCGATGTTGCTGCTTCATGACAGTCCACACCTTCCCATGATCGCCCGGTGTGTGGGCAGCGACAATACCAGCCGGCTGCACCGCGATTATACCGGTCGGCTGCACCGCCCCAAGTCGGGCCGGTATCCAAGCTCATGACAAAAGACTTCCTACACCGCCCAGAAACAACGGCCAGCCACCGTCCGGTGTAGAAGCTCACGACCCATATCCAACCGGGTCAAGACCCGGTTTGTTCCGGATTGACCCAGTCGCCCACCTATTTCTATAAAATACACTAGAAACAATTTTTTTAATGGGAAAATGTTCTTCTTTCTAGAGTTGGGTTTTATCCCAAACTCTTCTTGTGATGATTTTGGATGGATCTTCATCATTTCATCATTCATGCCACTCTAGTGAATGATTCTTCAATGATACGTTGTCCCAAAGATTGCACACTTGAGATCGGTATGAACGTTGGATAGATCCTTGACTCCACGAAGAAAGATGCTAAGGCGTGAGTGATGAACTCGAAAATCCTTAGGCCCAGACTTGCGGTGAAGATTCGAAACAAGAGGGTGACTTCAATGACTGATCGAAGTCGCGGTGAAAGGATGACAAGGCGTGAGAGATGACTCCCGAAAATCCTTGTGCCCCTTAAACGCTTACAACGAATTCAACGAGACAAAGGGTTGAAGGCTGCATCAAATGCTATGGACAACACTTGATAAACCGAGTTTGATTTGTTGGCTAACCACCAAGAAATCGAAAGTTCACAAAGGAACAAAAGAGAAACTTCTCTAAAATATTTTGATAAAAAGGGTGAATGATTTTCGACAATGGGGGGGGGGGAGAGTTTATAAAGAAAAAGCAAAAGATGTAGTCGACAAGACTAATCTCGAAAATGACACAAGACTAAAATTAAATAGAGTTTTGACTAAGACTAAAAATAGTTGAATGACTCTTCGGATGCTTTGACTTGTTTTCCACCGAAAATGTCCATCGGAATAATCCCTTGGAAAATCCCTATGAAAATTCCCTCGGAAAATCCCGCGGAAAATCCCTCAGAAATCATCATGAAATTGGACCGAAATGTAAGTGTAAGCCGTTGCCTCGTTAAAACCTATACTCGGAAAACCCAATGGGACAAAATCGAGCATAGGAAAAAGAGTACAACAACTCTTTTCTTGTTCGCCGGGTGCACCGCCCCAAGCCGGGCCGGTATCCAAGCTCATGACAAAAGACTTCCTACACCGCCCAAAAACAAGTTCGCCGGGTTCGAATATTTTCTTGTTCTGACCTTTGTTGGCATACTTTCGGTATTGCTCAGTTTTGTGCTCGATGTTTTGTTTCGACTTTTCATGTATCTGTTTGACCAGCTCGGCCTTTTTCTTTATGTCCATGTTTACACGCTCACTCAAGGGTAAAGGGGTTAGATCAAGAGGTGTAAGTGGATTAAAACCATAAACGAGCTGAAAAAGAGAAAACAAAGTAGTAGAATGCACGACATGATTATATGCAAACTCTACATAAGGCAAGCAATCCTCCCAAGACTTAAGGATCTTTTTAATCATAGTTCGCAAAAGCATCCCTAGAGTCCTATTGACCACATCGGTTTGTCCATCGGTTTGCGGATGACACGTAGTAGAAAAACAAAGTTTGGTTCCTAGCTTAGACCATAGGGTCTTCCAAAAATAACTCAAAAACTTTGTATCCCTATTCGAGACTATGGTCCTAGGCATTCCATGCAAACGAACGATCTCCCTAAAGAACAAGTCGGCAATATTAGATGCATCGTCGGTCTTATGGCATGGTATGAAATGGGCCATCTTAGAAAACCTATCGACCACAACAAAGACCGAATCACTACCTTTTCTAGTCCTAGGTAGATCTAACACAAAATCCATCGATATGTCGGTCCAAGGTGCACTAGGAATAGGTAGGGGAGTAAACATACCTTGGCGTTGGCTTTTGGACTTGGCTAACTTACATGTGGTGCATCGGCTGCAAATCTTCTTCATATCACGCTTCATATGTGGCCAAAAGAAATGGTATTGCACAATAAGAAGAATTTTGGCTACGCCAAAGTGTCCCATCAAGCCACCACCGTGTGATTCCCTAACAAGAAGATCACGCAAAGAAGAGTTAGGAATGCAAAGACGGTTCTCATAAAACAAGAAACCATCACTTCTAAAGTACTTTCCCGAAGCAAACTTTGCACAAGATAGAAATACTTCATGGAAATCAGAATCGGTTGCATATGCTCCTTTGATAATCTCAAACCCGAGTATCTTGGCATCAAGAGTTGATATCAGCGTGTATCTCCGAGATAATGCATCGGCCACCACATTCTCTTTGCCTTGCTTGTACTGGATTACGTACGAAAAGGTTTCAATAAACTCCACCCACCGAGCATGTCTCTTGTTCAGCTTTTGTTGGCTCTTTAAGTGCTTAAGCGATTGATGGTCGGTGTGGATCACGAATTCTTTCGGCCAAAGGTAGTGTTGCCAAGTCTGGAGTGCACGGACTAAGGCATAGAGATCTCTGTCATAGGTTGGGTAGTTGAGAGTAGCTCCACCGAGTTTCTCACTGAAGAAAGCTATCGGCTTCTTTTCTTGCATCAACGCGGCTCCTATACCTACACCAGAAGCATCGCATTCAATCTCAAATGTTTTCAAGAAATCTGGTAAAACAAGAAGAGGGGCGTGAGTAAGCTTGTGTTTTAGAAGCTGGAAGGCATCCTCTTGTGCTTGTTCCCATCTAAAGCCCACGTCCTTCTTGATGACTTCAGTTAGTGGCGCAGCTATGGTGTTGAAGTCCCGAACGAACCGTCGATAAAAACCGACTAAGCCGTGAAAGCTTCGGACTTCTCCGACCGTCTTAGGGCTCGGCCAATCTCGGATCGCCTTTATCTTTTCCTCATCGACCTGTATACCCTTTGAACTTACCACAAAACCTAAAAAGACCCCGTTATCTGTACAAAAAGAACACTTCTTCAAATTACAAAAAAAGTTGCTCTATCCTAAGCACATCTAGAACATTTCGCAAATGATCTACGTGTTCGTCTAAGGTTTTGCTGTAAATCAATATGTCATCGAAATACACAACAACAAAGACATCTATAAATGACCTAAGAACATGATTCATTAAGCGCATGAAAGTACTTGGTGCATTAGTAAGACCAAATGTCATAACAAGCCACTCGTACAAACCGTGTTTGGTTTTGAAAGCGGTTTTCCACTCATCACCTTCCTTCATTCGGATTTGGTGATAAACACTTTTCAAATCAATTTTCGATAACACACTAGACCCATGCAGTTCGTCTAACATGTCATCTAACCTAGGAATGGGATGGCGATACTATATTGTAATGTTATTGATGGCTCGACAGTCTACGCACATCCTCCAAGATCCGTCCTTCTTAGGCACTAGCAAAACAGGAACTGCACACGGACTCATGCTTTCCCGGATATGACCCTTCTCCCTTAGTTAGTTCACCAACTTGTCTTTGGAGCTCCTTGCTCTCAACCGGATTGGTTCTATAAGCTGGTCGGTTTGGAAGTGTGGCTTCGGGAACAAAATCAATATGATGCTCGATCCCGCGGATCGGTGGTAAGCCGTCATGGTATCAGAATATCTGGCTCGGGGTTAGTCATGCTTGTGAGAGCATCCTTAAAAATCAGCAAGACAAACGGCTGCTTAGTGATGAGAGCATGCTTAATCTCACTCGGCCTCACGAAAAGAGATTCATTCCTCACGGGTTTACTCTCAACGGCTTTTGACTTGGTTTTTCTCGAACTCTCACTCTCATTTTTAGTAAAAGTAGTGCTTGGGGGTTCACTCACATTGGTTTTGCCTTGGTTTTGCTCAAGCTTGAGCCGATCTACATAGACCTCGTGTGGGGACAATGGTGCAAGAGTGATCTTCCGACCCTTGTGCTCGAAGGAATGCTTGTTGGTGTAACCATCATGGACTACCCTACGATCGTACTGCCAAGGTCTTCCAAGTAGGATATGACCGGCCTCCATAGGTAGCACATCACAAACGATCTCGTCCTCATATCGACCAATTGTCAAAGGTACCGAGACTTTACGGGTAAATTTGAGCTGCCTTTGATTATACAACCATCTAAGGCTATACGGTCGCGGATGTCTCCTAGTTTCCAGGTTCAACTTTTCCACCAAAGTTGTGCTAGCAATGTTGGTACAACTTCCTCCATCGATAATAAGGCTGCATACCTTGCTCTTAACAATGCGCCAGGTGTGGAATAAGTTCTCCCGTTGTTCATCCTCTACGACTTGCTCTTGAGAAAGAATAAGACGCCTAGCTACAAGTAGCTCTCCCTCAACCGCATGTTCCTCATCATCGTTATAGATAGGTGCGGAATCAAGCTCCCCTTCATAATCAGTCACGATCTCACCACTGTCCAACATCATCATGGCACGCTGATTTGGACACTTGTTGGCACATTGACCCTTTCCCCTACACTTAAAGCATTCAATGTCACGGTTAAGAACAGAAGTTGCCTCGGCCTTACCCTTATAATCATGTCCGGACGAACTAGGCTTGAAGTCCGTCTTTGGTTTGGAATCGGCCCGGGGCGGATAGCTGGATTTCTCTCCTTTGGAATAGATTGGTTTTGAACTAGAAGCATAAGGTTGTCGTGAGATACCTTTCCTCTTGAGCTGCTACTCCACTAAGATCGCCTTATGCAACATCTCCTCCACAGTCTAATAAAATTGCATCTCCATCCGATCCTGCAAGTCACGGTTCATTCCGCTTAGGAATCTAGCCATTGTCGCATCATCTGGCTTGTCAACATCGGCTTTGAGCATGAGCTTTTCCATCTCCTGGAAGTAGTCCTCCACACTCTTACTTCCTTCTGATAGCAGTCGCAACTTTTGGTGTAGCTCGCGGTGGTAGTGAGTTGGCACAAACCATTTCCTCATCAACATGGTCATCTCATCCCACGTCTCAACGGGGTTCTCTCTATTGCGTCTCCTGTTAGTCACCAATTGATCACACCAATCAATAGCATAGTCATGAAATTCAGTCGCGGCTAACTTGACCTTCTTTTTCTCGGAATAGTTTTGACAATCGAAAACCAAATCGATTTTCTTTTCCCACTCGAGGAAGGCATCATGATCGTTCTTCCCATAGAACGGTGGAATTCCGAGCTTCAATCCTCCAAGGTCATTGTCATTCCGTCCTCGGGCTGGTTGACGTCTAGCTTGATTCCCACCGGATGAGTTTCCTTGATGGTAGAACAGGTTGTCGTGCTGCTCGTTTTGCCGTGATCAGGTTCTCTTTCGTCTACCCGGCATACGACGACTCTCTTGGCCAACACTTTTGTCGGATCCTCGACCTGATTAACTCCTTGGTTAACGCCTTGGTTGGTACCATGATTTCTTTCCTCCCTTCTCGGCGTCCTTACCTCGAGAGTAGCCATACGATCTCTCATCTCATTTAGTAATTGAGTTATGGCGTCCACCCTGCGATTCATGGCGGCATATCGTTCCGTTCTCGATCGTGAAGTAGCGGTTTCACTATCATCAGACATTGTACCTCGCAAAAAGAAACAAACACGTTAGTAAAATCCTCACAAGTGTTTCCCTCAAGTGTTTCACTCAACTCTCGTAATGACCTCACACACACTAGAAGTTCTCCTCGGTTCTTAAGGAACTAAATCGAAAACTCGATACTAGCTTCAACAACCAAATCGTCAAACAAGTGTATAAGATAGATAGAGATAAATTACACAGCCAAATTGTTTCCGTTTTTTTTTTTGAATTGTCTTTTCGTTTTTTTTTTTTTTTTTGATATTGGTTTGAATACAAAAGATAGAAAGAAAAAGAAGAAGATAGAATATTAAGAGATAGAATATGAAAATATATTACCGATAATCAAGAGCGTGGCTCTGATACCACTTGATACGTTTTCCCAAAGATTGCACACTCGAGATCGGTATGAACGTTGGATAGATCCTTGACTCCGAAGGACTCCACGAAGAAAGATGCTAAGGCGTGAGTGATGAACTCGAAAATCCTTAGGCCCAAACTTGCGGTGAAGATTCAAAATAAGGGGGTGACTTAAATGACTGATCGAACTCGCGGTGAAAAGATGACAAGGCGTAAGAGATGACTCCTGAAAATAATTGTGCCCCTTAAACGCTTACAACGAATTCAACGAGACATAAGGTTGAAGGCTGCGTCAAATGCTATGGACAACACTTGATAAACCGAGTTTGATTTGTTGGCTAACCACCAAGAAATCGAAAGTTCACAAAGGAACAAAAGAGAAACTTCTCTAATATATTTTGATAAAAAGGGTGAATGATTTTCGACAATGGGGGGGGGGGGAGGGAGAGTTTATAAAAATGACACAAGACTAAAATTAAATAGATTTTTGACTAAGACTAAAAATAGTTGAATGACTCTTCGGATGCTTTGACTTGTTTTCCACCGAAAAAGTCCCTCGGAATATTCCCACGGAAAATCCCTCAGTAAAGTCCCTTGGAAAAGTCCCTCGGAAATCATCATGAGATTGGACCGAAATGTAAGTGTAAGCTGTTGCCTCGTTAAATCCCCTACTCGGAAAACCCAATGGGACAAAACCGAGCATAGAAAAAAGAGTACAACAACTTACACTTGTGGCCAATCCCCAAGAAGAATCCACGAATGATATTGAGGATAGGACGAAGTGTGTAAGCTGATCCTCTTTGATCCGAACTTCACTTAGCAAACTCCGAACAGCTCCGGCTAGCTTCTTAGACTTGGACAGCGTAATAGGACCGTCGAGAATGACCAATGCTGCCTCCGGAACCTCATCCAATGTTGGCGTATCCATGATCACATCATTCAACCTCTATCATTTATCTTTTTGTTTATTTATTTTCTTTACTTTTCTTTTATGTTCTTCATGTTTAGATTCTATGGCTTTTGTTGGATCATGGTTTGCTTAATTTTGATGGTTTGATGATTGATTTGTGATGTTTAAGTTCTAAATTCTTGCTTTCCTTTCTGATTTAGTATTCTTAATGCTAGATTAGGCTTGAGAAAGTTAATATAGATCATAGGGAATTTCATGCATACAAGGTGTTCGACGAAATTCCCTAATGAACTAAATAATATATTTTTATACTTAACTCATGAGAATTAATGTTTAAGATGAATCTTGGCTAATAGAACTTGTATTTAATGATTTCTAATCATATAATCACAAATGAGAATTTGTACAAAAAGAACACTTCTTCAAATTACCAAAAAGTTGCTCTTTCCTAAGCACATCTAGAACCTTCCGAAAATGATCTACGTGTTCGTCTAAGGTTTTGCTGTAAATCAATATGTCATCGAAATACACAACAACAAAGACACCTATAAACGACCTAAGAACATGATTCATTAAGCGCATGAAAGTACTTGGTGCATTAGTAAGATCAAATGTCATAACAAGCCACTCGTACAAACTGTGTTTGGTTTTGAAAGCGGTTTTCCACTCATCACCTTCATTCATTCGGATTTGGTGATAAAAACTTTTCAAATCAATTTTTGAAAACACACTAGACCCATGCAGTTCGTCTAACATGTCATCTAACCTAGGAATCGGATGGCGATACTTTTTGTGATGTTATTGATGGCTCGGCAGTCTACGCACATCCTCCAAGATCCGTCCTTCTTAGGCACTAGCAAAACAGGAACTGCACACGGACTCATGCTTTCCCGGATATGACCCTTCTCCATTAGTTAGTTCACCAACTTATATTTGGAGCTCCTTGGTCTCAACCGGATTGGTTCTATAAGCTGGCCGGCTTGGAAGTGTGGCTCCGAGAACAAAATCAATATGATGCTCGATCCTGCGGATCGGTGGTACGCCGTCTGTGCATCAGAATATCTGGCTTGGGGTTAGTCATGCTTGTGAGAGCATCCTTAAAAATCAGCAAGACAAACGGCTGCTTAGTGATGAGAGCATGCTTAATCTCACTCGGCCTCACGAAAAGAGATTCATTCCTCACGGGTTTACTCTCAACGGCTTTTGACTTGGGTTTTCTCGAACTCTCACTCTCATTTTTAGTAAAAGTAGTGTTTGGGGGTTCACTCACATTGGTTTTGCCTTGGTTTTGCTCAAGCTTGAGCTGATCTACATAGACCTCGTGTGGGGACAATGGTGCAAGAGTGATCTTCCGACCCTTGTGCTCGAACGAATGCTTGTTGGTGTAACCATCATGGACTGCCCTTCGATCGTACTGCCAAGGTCTTCCAAGTAGGATATGAACGGCCTCCATAGATAGCACATCACAAACGATCTCGTCCTCATATCGACCAATTGTCAAAGGTACCGAGACTTGACGGGTAACTTTAAGCTACCTTTGGTTATACAACCATCTAAGCCTATACGGTCGCGGATGTCTCCTCGTTTCCAGGTTTAACTTTTCCACCAAAGTTGTGGTAGCAACGTTTGTACAGCTTCCTCCATCGATAATAAGGCTGCATACCTTGCTCTTAACAATGCACCGGGTGTGGAATAAGTTCTCCCGTTGTTCATCATCTACGACTTGCTCTTGAGAAAGAAGAAGACGCCTAGCTACAAGTAGCTCTCCCTCAACCGCATATTCCTCATCATTGTCATAGATTGGTGCGGAATCAAGCTCCTCTTCATCATCGGTCACAATATCACCACTGTCCAACATCATCATGGCACGCTGATTTGGATACTTGTTGGCATAGTGACCCTTTCCCCTACACTTAAAGCATTCAACGTCACGGTTACGAACATAAGTAGCCTCGACCTTACCCTTATAATCATATCCGAACGAACTAGGCTTGAAGTCCGTCTTTGGTTTGGAATCGGCCCGGGGCGGATAGCTGGATTTCTCTCATTTGGAATAGATCGGTTTTGAACTAGAAGCATAAGGTTGTCGTGAGACATCTTTCCTCTTGAGCTGCTGCTCCACTAAGATCGCCTTATGCAACATCTCCTCCACAGTCGCATAAGATTGCATCTCCATCTGCTCATGCAAGTCACGGTTCATTCCGCTTAGGAATCTAGCCATTGTCGCATCATCTGGCTCGTCAACATCGGCTTTGAGCATGAGCTTTTCCATCTTCTGGAAGTAGTCCTCCACACTCTTACTTCCTTGTGATAGCCGTCGCAACTTTTGGTGTAGCTCGCGGTGGTAGTGAGTTGGCACAAACCATTTCCTCATCAACATGGTCATCTCATCCCACGTCTCAACGGGGTTCTTTCCATTGTGTCTCCTGTTAGTCACCAATTGATCACACCAATCAATAGCATAGTCATGAAATTCAGTCGCGGCTAACTTGACCTTCTTTTTCTCGGAATAGTTTTGACAATCGAAAACCAAATAGATTTTCTTTTCCCACTCGAGGAAGGCATCGGGATCGTTCTTCCCGTAGAACGGTGGAATTCGTAGCTTCAATCCGCCAAGGTCATTGTCATTTCGTCCTCGGGCTGGTACACGTCTAGCTTGATTCCCACCGGATGAGTTTCCTTGATCGTAGAACGGGTTGTCGTGTTGCTTGTTTTGCCGTGATCGGGTTCTCCTTCGTCTACTCGGCATACGACAACTCTATTGGCTAACACTTTCTCGATCCTCGACCTGATTAACTTCTTGGTTAACGCCATGGTTGGTACCGTGATTTCTTTCCTCCCTTCTCGACGTCCTTACCTCGAGAGTAGCCATACGATCTCTCATCTCATTTAGTAATTGAGTTATGGCGTCCACCTTGCGATTCATGGCGGCATATTGTTCCCTTCTCGATCGTGAAGTAGTGGTTTCACTATCATCAGACATTGTACCTCGCAAAAAGTAACAAACACGTTAGTAAAATCTTCACAAGTGTTTCCCTCAAGTGTTTCACTCAACTCTCGTAATGACCTCACACACACTAGAAGTTCTCCTCGGTTCTTAAGGAACTAAATCAAAAACTCGATACTAGCTTCAACAACCAAATCGTCAAACAAGTGTATAAGATAGATAGAGTAGAATTACACAACGAAATTGATTCCTTTTTTTGTTTTGAATTGTCTTTTCGTTTCTTTTTTTTTTTTTTTTTTTTTGATATTGGTTTTAATACAGAAGATAGAAAGAAAAATAAGAAGATAGAATATGAAGAGATAGAATATGAAAAGATATTACCGATAATCAAGAGCGTGGCTCTGATACCACTTGATACGTTTTCCCAAAGATTGCACACTCGAGATCGGTATGAACGTTGGATAGATCCTTGACTCCGAAGGACTCCACGAAGAAAGATGCTAAGGCGTGAGTGATGAACTCGAAAATCCTTAGGTCCAGACTTGCGATGAAGATTCGAAACAAGTGGGTGACTTCAATGACTGATCGAACTCGCGGTGAAAAGATGACAAGACGTGAGAGATGACTCCCGAAAATCCGTGTGCCCCTTAAACGCTTACAACGAATTCAACGAGCCAAAGGGTTAAAGGCTGCGTCAAATGCTATGGACAACACTTGATAAACCGAGTTTGATTTGTTGGCTAACCACCAAGAAATTGAAAGTTCACAAAGGAACAAAAGAGAAACTTCTCTAAAATATTTTGATAAAAAGGGTGAATGATTTCGACAATGGGGGGGGGGAGAGTTTATAAAGAAAAAGCAAGAGATGTAGTCAACAAGACTAATCTCGAAAATGACACAAGACTAAAATTAAATAGATTTTTGACTAAGACTAAAAATAATTGAATGACTCTTCGGATGCTTTGACTTGTTTTCCACCGAAAAAGTCCCTCGGTAAAGTCCCTCGGAAAAGTCCCTTGGAAAATTCCTCGGAAAATCCCTCGGTAAAGTCCCTCGAAAATCATCATGAGATTGGACCGAAATGTAAGTGTAAGCCGTTGCCTCGTTAAAACCTCTACTCGGAAAACCCAATGGGAAAAAACCGAGCATAGAAAAAAGAGTACAACAACTTACACTTGCGGCCAATCCTCAAGAAGAATCCACGAATGATATTGAGGATAGGACGAAGTGTGTAAGCAGATCCTCTTTGATCCGAACTTCACTTAGCAAACTCCGAACAGCTCTGGCTAGCTTCTTAGACTTGGACCGCGTAATAGGACCATCGGGAATGACCAATGCTGCCTCCGGAACCTCATCCAATGTTGGCGTATCCATGATCACATAATTCAACCTCTATCATTTATCTTTTTGTTTATTTATTTTCTTTACTTTTATTTTATGTTCTTCATGTTTAGATTGTATGGCTTTTGTTGGATCATGGCTTGCTTAATTTTGATGGTTTGGTGATTGATTTGTGATGCTTAAGTTATAAATTCTTGCTTTCCTTTCTGATTTAGTATTCTTAATGCTAGATTAGGCTTGAGAAAGTTAATATAGATCATAGGGAATTTCATGCATACAAGGTGTTCGATGAAATTCCCTAATGAACTAAATAAGATATATTTATACTTAACTCATGAGAATGAATGTTTAAGATGAATCTTGGCTAATAGAACTTGTATTTAATGATTTATAATCATATAATCACAAATGAGAATTTGATATTGATTAAGTGATTAAAAAAGAGATTAGTGTCATGAGAACGAACTAATCTTATTCAAGCGTTCTAAGCTTAAGGAATATCATAGATTGTGTGCATTAGCATCATAATTGATGATGATTTGGATTGCATCTTGTTAGACCCTTCACATAGGTTGATCTTAATGCTAGTTTTGAACTGAGAAACCAAACCTAGAACTTAAGCATTTCATGCCCGAGAGGTGCTTGTGAAAATGCTTGAACCAAATCTATTGTGAGCTTTTCACATCCTAGCCAACGAGAGTTGATGTTTAGGGTGATTAGTGAATTAATTGGAATTGTTTATTAATGCTCATTGATTATCTAATTGCAAACGAGAGCTTATGTCAATTAGGTGATTAGTGAAGTGATTAGTGCCATGAGAATCGATTAGTCATATTTGTGAATTCCATGTTCTAGGAAATGTTTAATTCATTATTTGTCATCATTATTTGTCATCATTATTTGATTGTTAATAATTTCTTTGATAGTCTAATCCATGATCCAACACTTCTATCTTTTGTTTTCTTTCTTGCATTTGTTTTCTTTTCGATTAAATCATAAAAACCCAAAAACCATTTACTCTAGCTTGAGAAGTTTCATGCATTCATAGTGCATTAGTCTTAACCCCTATGGATTGACACCTCTTATGCTACAATGACAAGCATAGAGGAATTGATATGAACTTAACAAAAATCTCTTATCAAGCTCGTGAAAAACCTTGCTCAAAGTGATGGCACATATGGTGATGACTATGATAGAGCTACAGGGACCACAAATGAATTTGAGGAGCAAAGAAAGACTAAAGAAATGAAGGTTCTCAATGATAAGATGGACAAGCAATCTGCCATGATGGATAAGCTTCTCAATGCTTCTCAAAAGTCGGTTCACTTTGTTGGAGATTTTGAGGAAAACCAAGGCTACCAAGAGGACAATGTGGACTTGATCATACAAGAAGAAATCAACTATGTGGGTAACCAAGGTGGCTACCAAAGGGGCGGATTCAATAATAATTATTGAAACCACCCCAACTTCACTTATCGAAACCCGAATGTGGAGAACCCACAAGATCAAGTGTATCCTCAACAACATCTTCAAGGCAACCAAGGAGCTCAACAAAAGAACTTCACTACTCAAAACCAAGGTCAAGCCTCCAACAATCAACAACAAATATTTGTTCCTAAAAATCAGTTTCAAGGGAACCAAGGAGGTTACCAAAACAAAGCTCCCTTCATGCCTTTATCCGATTTTCAACATGGTTTTGCCCCCCATGGTCAATATACTTCATCTAAGCCTCAAGACATTGACTTGAATAGCATGTTTCAACAACTACTAAAGGGTAAAGCGAAAATCAATACAAGGGTGGATTGTTCATACAATGATCTCAACAAAATTGAGACCTTGAGCTCCAAAGTGCAACAAATTGAGACCAAGGGAGCCGCTTCTTCATCACGAGCTCAAGGTACTTTTCCCGGAAAACCGGAGCCAAACCCAAAAGAGTATGTTAATGCAATTACTCTTAGAAGTGGCAAAGAACTACCACCAAGAGAAGCCCCTAAGTTGATCGATGAGGACATCGAAGTTCAAGGTGGGGAGGAGATGCATGAAACCGAAGAAATCCTGGTTAAATACGGTATTGTTGGTAATGAAGGCAAGGGTAAAGGAGTTGTTGTTCAAGAGAATACCAAGGAGAAGTGATGCAATATTGACAACACAGTTCACATCTTTGGCCCGTCAACAAATGATTCAAATAAAAAGAGGCCAAATTATGAAAGAATCAAGCCCAAAAGCTCAAAGAGGTTTTCGAAGACAATCAAACCATTGATATATCAAGAAGTTGTCTAGATACAAAGAACCAATCACCATTAATGGGGATAGCTAAAATTATGTCAATAATATATTTTTTATGATTTTTGTAATTAATTTGATTTATTTTGCATTTATGTTAATTTATTTGATCATTTGTAATTTGAGCCTATATAAGCTCACTTCTCAAATCATTGTAAAGATATAGAGATTTTTGGAAAAATAAAGAAAGTAATTTTCTTGTAAAGCTTTATGCTTTGTTTGCTTGTCTTTTCTATTGTGTGTGATTCCCTTAGAAAACAAGTGGGATCTCTGTCTTTGTGTGTGATTCACATAGACATTGATTCGTGTTCTTATCACAAAGACTTCCGCATCTTTGAGTGGCGAACTTCAATCCACCCACGCTTCCATCCTACCCCGGCCTAGACAAGGAGCGACCTTAGTCCAATTGTCTAGACCACCCGGCCTTGTACCTTAGGCCGTGAGCCCGTATCAAGAAGCCTAAGAGGAAAGACACATTGTTTGTTCCACCACCATACGAGACCAAATTCTCATTTCCGGGTCGCTTCAAGAAGTAACTCTTGGAAAAATATAGAGCGGTCTTTGATAAGCAAATGGAGAAGGTAGAGGTCACTATGCTATTTATGGATGCCTTTCTTCTAGTGCCTCAATATGCGAAGTTTCTCAAAGATGCCATCAAGGATAAAACCAAGGAGGTGGATAGTATGGTTATGCTCACTCATGAGTGTAGTGCAATCATCCAAAAGAAAGTTATACCAAAGAAGCTAGGGGATCCAGGAAGATTCACTCTCCCATGTACTCTAGGAACTTTGGTGTTCAACAATTGTCTTTGCGACCTTGGGGAAAGCGTGAGCCTCATGCCATTCTCCATTGCCAAAAGGTTGGGTTTCACCAAGTATAAGGCATGTAAGATCTCCCTTGTCCTTGCGGATAGAAGCATACGAATCCCCATTGGAATTCTTGAAGACTTGCCGGTGATGGTTGGGATTTCGTGGTGCCAACCGATTTTGTTTTTCTAGAAATAGATGAGGAGCCCAAGGACCCTCTAATCTTTGGTAGACCCTTCTTAGCCACCGCTGGTGCTATCATTGATGTTTTGAAGGGGATGATTGACCTCCACTTGGGAAAATATGAGATACTTGAGTTCGATATAAACGATGTTATGAAGAGACCCACCATTGATGGCCAAGTCTTCTACATCGAAGCAATGAATGAGTTGGCGGACGAACTCTTGGAAGAGTTGAACCTTGAAGATCATTTGAAAGTAGCATTGACCAAAGAGAATGGAGAGCATGGGTACTTACATGGTGCAAGTGAGGGTTATAAGGAGCTTTTGGACTCACACAAGCCCATTGTTAAAGAAACATCATTCATGGACTTGGGTCATCAAGGGACAATGAGTGGAAACGGTTTGACCAAGGGTTTGATTGAAGAAGGGTTTGCTTTGAGTGTTGAGCAAAGTGAGAACGTGATGGAAGCTAGCAATGGTAAGTCTAGCATTAGAGATGATTGGAGTGAGCTAAAGTCCCCAAAGGTGGACCTAAAACCTCTCCGAAAAGGGCTAAGGTACGCTTTCATAGGTCCTAATGAGTCATACCCGGTGATTGTTAATGATGGTCTAAATGAAGAGGAATTAACCACCCTTTTGCATGAGTTGAGAAACTTTAGGGGAGCCATTGAATATTCACTTGATGATATCAAAGGCATTTCTCATACTCTTTGCACACATCGCATTCATCTAGAAAACGAATCGATGACTTCTATAGAACATCAAAGATGGTTAAACCCAAGTTGAAAGTAGTTGTTAAGAAAGAGATTCTTAAACTTCTAGATGCGGGAATCATATATCAGATCTCGGATAGCACTTAGGTTTCCCCGGTGCATGTGGTTCCCCAAAAGGGTGGTATAACCGTGGTTAAAAATGAAAAGAACGAATCAATCTCAAATAGAAAAATCACCGGTCCTCGAATGTGTATAGGAAATTGAACTCCGCATCTAGAAAAGATCATTTTCCCTTACCGTTCAATGATCAAAAGCTAGAGAGATTAGCAAACCACCCGTTTTATTGCTTCTTAGAGAAAGGGACACGTGTCACATGGAGAAAAAAACTTGGTTGGAAAGTAACCAACACTTGGGCGGCAAGTTTCGTTGTGACACACTTAGGCTCCAAGTTTCGTTGTCTACCTTTTTGTTGACAAAAACATGAAACTTTGGGACCAAGTTTCATTGTCCACCCTTTAGAAGAAACCCTTGGGCACCAAGTCTCTTTTTAACCAATTAGAAACGAACATGAAACTTACACTCCAAGTTTTAGAAAACAACCTTTGGCCCCAAGTTTCGTTGTCCCCTCCACCATGCATATAAATACCCATCACCTCTTAGTTATTTTCCACACTTCTTAGCAAACTTTAGAGAGAGGAATTCAGGCGTATATTCGGGCGAGTGAGAAGAAATTCCGGCGAGGCGGGAAGGATTTTCCGGCGAGAGGAGCTAAGTCCGAGAAGCTTCCCGAAGGTGATTATGGGACGATGGCGAGCAGTTTCGCCGAAGAATCAGAATATTTCCCGATAGTAAAACCGAACCTAGAGAACTTCCATCCGAAAGCACGATGAGTTATCGGTGATGATTGTTGATTGTTTATGACACGATTCGTCTAAGGACCAGAATACTCTAGAATCGGTGATGGTGAAGCGATGGATAGATCCTTGAATTCGAAGGGGGTTCATGACGAGAGATGCTAAGGCGTGAGTGAATCACTCGAAAATTCTTAGGCCCAAACGACAATGAATCACGATGAACAAGGGGATGGCTTCGATGTTGGGAGAATCAGGGAACGAGGATGATAAGGCGTGGGAGATGAAATCCCGAAAATCCTTATGTCCCTAATCCGAGAAGGACTCACACGAACAACGGATCGATGGCTACGTCGAGTGTTGCGGAAAGACACTTCGATAAACCGTAAATAAATTCGATGAATAACCTTCAAAGAATCTGAGAGAAGAGAGTATAAAACTCTGAAAATAAACTTTGGTAATTGATAATGTGTTTTTCGACAATGAGGGAGAGAAGAAGATAAAGAAAAATTCAAAGAGAAAGTAAAAAAGAGTCATTCTCGAAAATGAGAGAAGACTCCATCGAAAATTACAAAAATAATTAAGACAGTTTGAATGACTTTTGGAATTCCACCAAGAAATTCCCGCGGAGAAGTTCCCCCGGGAAAGTCCCTCGAAAAGTCCCTCGGGAATAATGATATATCATGGTTTTTACCCCATTTAGGCCATGATATAAGTCCTTTTTATAGAGTCTTTATAGTATTTTGGAGTCTTTTACAGGTCATAGCACGTTTGGAGGATTATTGGAAGTATTGGAGCTTTCTGGAGCAGTTTGGAGCAGAGCTAAAGATCGTGTCGCTGAGAACCTGAATTCACGTCGAGCATCGATCGATACCCCCTGGTATCGATCGACACTCATCGCAGCAAGACATGACCCGCGAGTTTTCCAAGACTTGAAGAATTGCAAAAGTGCCCAGAAGTCTTTAATAATTACAAGAAGACCCCAAGTCGTGTTTTAGGTTATAAATAGGAGTTTTCAGCCACCTGTTTAGGCTATGCCTTTTTATGCTTTTTATTACTTTGGTTTTGAGAGAAGTCTGATTTCCCTTCGTCCGAGATCAGATCTCTAAACCTTCTTTGATTATTTATTGATGATTTATTCAAACATGTCTTTTGATTCAATTGCCATGTCTGAGTA